>WKFP01013752.1:350882-398025 GCA_011057875.1 Pterocles orientalis
AAAATCACATTTACAAGCATAATTCTAAGTTTTAGTAGTTTTTTGAGTGCTTGAATCCCCAAAATAAATTACTTAAAAATTACCATACACAACCATCTTGCTGTATAAGATTAGCTGCATGTATTCTGACACAGGGAAGCATTTGTAGCATTTCTAAGGGAACTCCAGTACTTTTGCTAATAAATTATTATTTATAATACAGTTTTCATATAAACCATTCAGTAATACATCTGCTTACATTAGGAGTTAATTTTAAAGTTTGTTAAATGCGATTCCTGTTAGTATCACTAGGCATCCTAAAATCCGTGGCACCGTTTAGCTCCTCTCGTCAAGTGACAATATGAAGGGTGGCCACTGGAAAGATCACGGTTTGAAAGTGGAAGTGATAGTCTTTTAAGGAAAAAAAATGAAGTGGATTTATTCTTGGTTTAATGTATTTCATACATTTAGTTCTGGACTTTATTTTAAAGATCCTTTTAGCTTCAGAGTCAGCCTCATTTGAACCATGAGTATCCTCTATAAACAAATGGTGTCAAACAATACCTTACAGGTCAGATCTTCAGTTTTGGGAGGATAAAACAGCTCTGAAATCAGAATTAATGTGAACAAGAATTCATCTGTGTGTTACAGTTATCAATAGTACAGTACTGAGATGGCCACATGCTATAGAACAAAATGTGTACTAGGACATAATTACAATGTTTTATCAGAAATAGGTATAATCACTCTCCTAAAATATAAAGCAGCTTTTGCTATTTTGAAATGACTTTCAAAAAAGAAGGCATGTTACTGATATTCACGTTCATTTTACAAATGGCTAGAAAGAAGCAGTTATAATATTACAGCAATTGAAAATGCAAGGTGCCAGGAGAATTGAGCCCATCATTCTGCTGTGCATTTACACAATTAACAAAGATGTGATGCTGGGGGAAAAAAACCAAACAAACCAAAAAAACAAACAAAATGAAATTATGTAATTTGTGTCAGCTAAAGATATGGTCACAGGTGTTTGACATTTTTATCCTTTTTTCACTGTACAGTAGGCTCAAAAATTCCCCCTTCCTTTCTCCAATTACTTTAATTATATAGTGGATTCCCCTTAGCAATTTGTTAAATGGATTGAGATGTGAGTAATATTCACTTGCCTCCTTTGAAGATACTCTGGATGTATTAAAGCCCCATTATATTTAATTACCTCTAGTATATCCACATGTAGTATCAAATCAATATTAAAAATGGTAACAAATTGAGTTTTACAGGAAGGGTGCCAGTCATAAATCCAGCCTTCATAGACTGAACTACGACAATTTAATTTTTAATCATGTTTGTAGCACCTGGGTCCAAACAGATTCCTCTTTACCCAAAACATACCCATCTTGGGCTTTCACGATGCCAAAGCCTGAAGCCTCCAAATCAGTAAGAATGACTACTTTGCAGTGAAAAGATTGGGAAATATAGCTTTTATGTTTTATGCTGGTACTGAAGAAGAGGCAGGTTTCATACCTCTTTTTCTAGTATCAGGTGGTATAGCACATAGCTGAAAGCTGCTGCATCACCTGCGTGACCCATCACTGCCATGTGTTTTTGTAGCAAATAAGCTACGTTTGGACCTCAGGCACAAAACCTTCCTTAGAGGACTGCTTTGCATAAAGAAACTGGACAGTTTCCTAAGGCTACGCATAGGCAGGAGCAGCAGAGTATCCCACAGCACCACTATTGCCTTGGCTGTGCTAAAGCTCTGGAAAGCCCTTGTGGCTGCTGCTGCTGCTGTCACCAGCTAAAGTTTAGCAAGAGCAACAGCAAGAATATGAGGTACACCCCACAGAAAAAGCTGACCATAGTACTCTCCTGAGCTCACAGAGCTAGAAACACTCTAGGCCCACACCCTCACCTTGGAATTGCAAAATTCAGTTTTAACTATGTTATTGAAAAGTACTGAGCTGTCTCTGCTTCCATTTTTATGCAATGTAGAGAAAAAATTTTAGATTAGTTCTATTATTGAAAACTTACCTAGGATTGACATAAATTATATTGCCTTGCATTTTAATATTCTTAACTACGTAAACCAATAGATCGTCAAAAAATGTAGATGAAGCAAACTAGCTGGCTTTTAACCTGTTTCTTTAAACGTGAATAACAAACATTTTCCTAATTATTTTACTGGTATAAAGTGAAAGATATCTACCCAGAAAACAAGCAAGAGTGTCCACAGCTCAAACAGCTCAAGATGTTTTCTTTAATAAACTAAGCTTTTTTGTTAGTAAATAGATATTCGTGCTTCTTTAGTTGCAGCAGCATCTAGAACTGAGTTGTCCACCTACAAGATTATGAATCTAAATATAAAAGGGAGCTGTTAGTAACCAAACATCTTCAGACATTTTCAGTAAAGGAAGACTTCACTGAGGCATTTCTAGTCATGGACATTTTTCAACAACGGAGCAAATGAATAAGTGTCAGGCCAATCACTTCTTGATCACAAATTATCTGGCATATCTGATTACCATCACTGACAGAATTAATATTATACATAAACAGGGATGATAATTAAACACATTGGGACTGACAGAGTAATTGACATCCACAGTAGTTATCGTTTTGTGCCAAAGACGTATAAGGCCAAGCCCAGAGCACGTATTAAGTCTACTTAGAAAAGAAATCCCCCATTAAAAGCAAAGTTTTTCATAGGTGCACTGTATATTTCTCAATGAATTACACCAGTAGGGAATTTTGAGGTCACCAGCTTAACAACCGCATTCTGGCTTTCACTAAAGTCTTCAGTGATTCCAAGAAGCAACATGTTGGTCGCTCAGTGTGATGCAGAAAACCATATAACTTGCTCAGAACACACCATGTTATTTGGATGTATGTCTCTATGTAGTAATCATACATAAAAGAAGTCTACAGGTAGCACAGCTAGGTCCTGAAGGCAGAAGTTACCCAAAATGGAAGAAGGAAGGAAAGTCTATCAGGAATCTGTTCTGTTTAGAGACTACAGCTTCCTAGCAGCAAGTGTTTAACATACATACCAAGGCAGGAGTTAGGGAAGAGATTTTATATTCCAGGTCTTAGTTCAAGATCCACTCTGCCTTTAATTAGTAGCTGTCCACTGGCAGGGGGCTGGGATATGTGTTCCCTTCAATGCACAGGCAGCTCCTCCCTCATCTTCAGTTTCACATCTCATGCCTACCTTGCTGTTGTGTAAATTTGTGGTACTCTAGAGTACCTAGAGACTCTAGGCTTAACAGAATATTTTGGTATATTCACTCTCTTCATTTTTAATCTGCTAAACTCTACAGATAATATGGAATTGTTTTGGTTGTGCCTATCCAGTGTTTACCAGTTCTGCAGTAATTTCTTAGCAATCCTGTCACTCTCTTTAGCAACACACAAAAGACAACATAGCTGGAAGAATAACAAAAGCAGTATTTTGCCCAGGGATTGAAAAAATCATTTTCAACAGATCACCATTCACATAAGCACACCTTGCAGCTCATTTCCATGAAGAAGAGCAGCACAGTTTGAGAAACAGTCTGCTTAAAAGGATGGGAAGTTAGCCAACACCACAGAACAACAAAAAAGAAACCAATTCTACTTTGTAAACAGCAAAAATACCACGGGGGATATGTCTAGAGTTGTTTGGAATGCTTTACCGCTAACTAGGTTTTTATAATAAATACAAACATTTTAACAAGAATATAAAACTTGGGATTTGTTTTTTACCAGTTAATTGAGACAGATGTTCTGCTTCAAAAACAGGGCATTTGTTTTCTTGCCTTTAAGGATCTCTTGAAATATAATCTATTTTCTCTTGTGTAAAAACTATACATTCCCTTCCACAGCTGCCTAAGCAGAAGAAAAAGAAAATGGGCATTCATGAAATGGCATGAGATCTTCTGCTACTGCCACCTTTACTCAGCTGGCAAAAAATGAGCAAAACAGAAAAAGCTGTGACAGGGCAATTCAGAGGAAATAGTCTTTGATGGTTCTCATGCATCCCCACATAATCTTTCCTTCCAGAAAAAACACAGTCTTTTATCCACCTAAAGTGGAAAGAAGACAGTTCTTGGTTGTGGCAAAATTCGGAATGTATTTCCAGCTAAGAACCCCAAATCTGCTGATCTGACAAAAACAAGAGTTTCTGTGCTTTGTGTCTTTCAGTCAGTGCTGCATTGCAAGGAAAGGAAGACACCCTGGAATACACTGGTTTTGTAACTCCTGCTCCACAGTTAGGAGATGTTGGTCATTTATACAACCAGATATTATCTATACAACCAGAAATCTGCTGGTTTGGTCCCTGTCTCCATTACTGCACAAGTGTAACAGAAATCAGAGAATAAAGCAGGTACTTGTATTTGTCCTGCTGAAGACAGAGCAGAAACTCTGACTGCCAGGTTTGTGACAGAGTTGTTCCATCAGTATCACTGAACACTTAAACACCATGAAACTCAGGAGAGTATCGTGCATGGGGGTGGTGTGAGTGGCGAGCACTATCTCTATGAAACACACAGTTTGGTTTCTGGGAAACAGATCTTGTGTGTCAGCACAACCATGGTCCCAAGTGGATACAGGAAGAAGACTAGAGCACTAGGATGAGATGAGAGCAGGAAAGGGCAGATATGAAACCTCTGCTTTCATCCTCAATGCCATGTGGCAGAGAGTACCTCCTGACATACAGTTGTTGAACTGAAGCAGTTTTCATAGAGCAGCTCAGAACCAGTTCATATCCAGCACCTAACCCAGTCAATCTTATTTTGGGCTGAGCTCCAGGGTCATCATCTGCCTGTAAACACACAGTATCAGCCTAGTATTAGATAAACACCGTGGATGCGCACGAGCATATACACCATGGTGAATGCTCATGTGGTTGGATTATAACATTCTCTCTTTTAGACTACACATAAATTGCTCGGGATGCACAGTGGAACTTTATCTGTGATTTGTACATCAGCTAGCATACTAATGGGGGTTAGAAAATAGCAACAGCAGTAGAATAAAATCAACTGAGTGACATTTACAAATCATTGCAAAGGAATGTTCTCAGCACTGCTGTTTGTTTCAAGCTGCAGTGTCAGGGCAGAGAGGCCATATAAAGCAGCAGAGAAGGGATGCTCAAGGAAGCTGTGACTGTCTGGTCACTTTGCTGAGGTTTTTGTAAGACCAACAGTAGAACCTTGAAATCTTGGTTTCTGATTTCAGTGTAAAAATGTTGTTGATGGCAGTCTTTTCTTGCTCAGGAATTGCACCACAGTTGAACTGTATGAAATACTCCTAAATTGCACACTGCATAAGGGGAAAAGTGCATTTCCTTTGCCGTATGTCTTATTTTGAAACCTCAGAGATTTTGTGAGTGGGGTTGCAAAAGCACAATCCATTTGACCAAGTCATGGAGAACAGGGATACAAGTTCGGATCATCAGCCTGACTCCTCCTATCCTTATGCCGTGAGAGAAAACGTAATCTGCTAAAAATTCATCCTCATTTTGTTTGGATATTAAAACACTTCAAAAGCACTGGAAGAGCAGAGCCAGTAGTCTCAGTTCTTATCTTGTACCTACATAAATCAACACTAATTCAATTAATCAATTTCTGGGCCCATTTTTTGATACAAAATAAATGTGTTCTTTCCCTCTGAAGCTTCAGTATCCTGCTTGGTCAGAACAGAGGGCAATGGACTTGTTTTGATGTAAAATTAGTAAAACCAAAGACAGGATCAGATTTGCCAACTAAAAATATCTAGAGAAGAAAAAACTGGCACCCGATCCAAGCAGAAGTAATGAATGCATAGCTGATGTGGAATGATAACAGAGTATATCCACAGAAATGATTGCAAAGTTAATCTTAAAAATCAAATAACTTAATTCTGATCCCAGTGATTTTGATTAAAATCAACTTGAAAAGAATGTCTAATGATTTGGTACTGATGTTACTTCAATTAGTGGAAAAGTGTAAGAAACAAAAGGAATAAAATACTTTTAATCTTAAAAAAAGGAAAGCTTCCCTGGGGTGTAGGGAAGATGTGTACAGGCAGGAACCACGGTAAAACTTCCTTGTGAGGGATAATGAGTTAGTGAACCTTTTTCAAGTACAACACTTTTCTTTTTGAAGCTAATATTTGCCTTGTAGTAGCAGAGTTTCACAGTCACTACAAAGTGTTCATTCATGTCTGTTGCTGGGTATATGCTACAGCCACAGTCAGTGCACATAAATGAATAGGTGGCTATCTTTCAGTTGCCTCTTCAAGTGTGATCTATAATGATAAATTAATTTTAGGGCTCTGGTTGGCACAGGGGATTGACAAAAGTTTGATAGGGTCTCTTTCTGCTGGCAGTGCCATTTATAATTTAGTCTTCACCTAGATGTTCCTGAAAACTATTCTCATTTTACCCAAAGCTAGATAAGAATCTGGAGCTGAAATTCCTTATGACTACAGCTAGTTGGAGAATTACCACTGATTCAGATTGTCCCTTCTTTTTCCAATTTTTTTTCTGCAGCCCCAACATAAGGTAAAGTCTCATACCAGAGTTCTAAGCAAAAGGCAAAAATATGTCCTGCAAACATTTGTCATAATATTGCAGTTCTATCTAGAAAATAATTCTGCTCAACCTTTCAATGTATTTCATTCAGTCTATAAATTCAGATAAAATCAGAGGAACTAATCAACAGATTGCAGGTATAATCTTATTAGCGTTGTTACTGAAGGTACTGACAATAGTTAAATCACCAATCCTGGTGATCCATTCCCTAGCCTTCTGAAACAAGGGTTATTTGCTTTCATCAAGTATGATTGTCCTAAACTGGAATACCATTGCAAAGGTGCTAGCATTTTCTCTGCTGTGGTCATGATGGCAAATAAGATACTCAGCTCTCCTTGAAGAAGGCAAAAGTTCTCAATATGCCCAAAAAAACACTGTAACAGCATAAAAGCAAATGAAACCACATTTATATTATATTCTAACACTCTCAAGGAATAGGGAGTTGACAAACTTGGATTGATCCTATAGCTTAAATTGAGAAATCTCATTCTAATATTCAGCTGAAGAGCAAAAATATAATCCATTAAAAAATGTAATGCCTAGTGGATAATGCTTTTCCTGTTTAATGAGAAGTCATACACAGAAGTTTGCTTTATAGTATTAACACCCAGTTGGCTGAAAGCCACAAATTGCTAAAATCTATCTTGAAATACAAGTAACCAAATTACAATATGAATATGGTCCCAGAGTGACATATGTGGCATGTAGTAGATAGCTGCTTCCAGCACTTTTGAGGTATTATTTTTAAAAAGTACAAGTAATTGACACGCCAGAAGGCTGTGCTTCCATCCAGCGAGACCTAGACAGGCTGGAGATTTGGGTGGAGAAAAATTTAATGCAATTTAACAAGAGCAAGTGTAGAGTCTTGCATCTGGGCAAGAACAACACCAGGTTCCAGTATAAGCTGGGTACTGACCTGTTGGAGTGTAGTGTAGGGGAGAGGGACCTGGGGGTCCTGGTGGACAGCAGGATGACCATGAGCCAGCACTGTGCCCTCGTGGCCAAGAAGGTCAATGGCATCCTGGGGTGTGAACTGGCTGGAGAAAAGAAGCCAGAGAGTTGTGGTGAATGGGATGGAGTCTAGCTGGAGGCCTGTATCTAGTGGAGTCCCCCAGGGTTCGGTATTGGGACCAGTGCTATTCAATATATTCATCAATGACTTGGATGAGGGAGTAGAGTGCACCCTCAGCAAGTTTGCTGATGATACGAAACTGGCAGGAGTGGCTGACACACCAGAAGGCTGTGCTTCCATCCAGCGAGACCTAGACAGGCTGGAGATTTGGGCGGGGAAAAATCTAATGCAGTTTAACAAGAGCAAGTGTAGAGTCTTGCATCTGGGCAGGAACAACTCCAGGCATCAGTACAAGTTGGGTACTGACCTGCTGGAGAGTAGTGTAGGGGAGAGGGACCTGGGGGTCCTGGTGGACAGCAGGATGACCATGAGCCAGCACTGTGCCCTCGTGGCCAAGACGGCCAATGGCATCCTGGGGTGTATCAGAAGGGGGGTGGTCAGTAGGTCGAGAGAAGTTCTCCTCCCCCTCTACTCTGCCCTGGTGAGACCGCATCTGGAATATTGTGTCCAGTTCTGGGCCCCTCAGTTCAAGAGGGACAGGGAACTGCTGGAGAGAGTCCAGCGCAGAGCCACGAAGATGATTAAGGGAATGGAGCATCTCCCTTATGAGGAAAGGCTGAGGCAGCTGGGTCTCTTTAGCTTGGAAAAGAGGAGACTGAGGGGTGACCTAATCAATGTTTATAAATATGTGAAGGGTGAGTGTCAGGAGGATGGAGCCAGGCTCTTCTTTGGGACATCCAGTGATAGGACAAGGGGCAATGGGTTCAAGCTGGAACATAGGAGGTTCCACTTGAATATGAGAAAAAGCTTCTTTACAGTGAGGGTGACAGAGCACTGGAACAGGCTGCCCAGAGAGGTTGTGGAGTCTCCTTCTCTGGAGACATTCAAAGCCCGCCTGGATGTGTTCCTGGGTGATCTGATTTAGGTGTTCCTGCTCTGGCAGGGGGATTGGACTAGATGATCTTTCGAGGTCCCTTCCAATCTCTAACATTCTGTGATTCTGTGATTCTGTGATACTCTGCCCTGGTGAGACCGCATCTGGAATATTGTGTCCAGTTCTGGGCCCCTCAGTTCAAGAGGGACAGGGAACTGCTGGAGAGAGTCCAGCGCAGAGCCACGAAGATGATGAAGGGAATGGACCATCTCCCTTATGAGGAAAGGCTGAGGGAGCTGGGTCTCTTTAGCTTGGAAAAGAGGAGACTGAGGGGTGACCAGTGAGGGTGACAGAGCACTGGAACAGGCTGCCCAGAGAGGGTGTGGAGTCTCCTTCTCTGGAGACATTCAAAGCCCGCCTGGATGCGTTCCTGTGCGATCTGATCTAGGTGTTCCTGCTCCGGCAGGGGGATTGGACTAGATGATCTTTCGAGGTCCCTTCCAGTCCCTAACATTCTATGATTCTGTGAATTTAGCATTGTGGTGAATGGGTATAAAAAAGAGGGGATGTGAAAAAGCCACATGAAGACTGACTCTAACGGAAGATTAATTCCTACAAATCTGGCATTCAGTGATAAACATCCTGTACTCTAGAGCAAAGTGCTCTGAAAATCTCATGCTGTAAAAAATCAGAAAGGTAACTCCCACCTTAACTGAAATAATGACAGATGGGTATTTTAACTTCCCACAGTTAACTTTTATATTGTTAAAGGTAGTGCTTATTAGCATGCTTCAATTTAACAGTAATTGAAATAGAAATAAAGTGTTTACTTTGAATACTACAGCCCTGAGATAAAACCAAAATTTGTTCCTCTAATCCACCCACTCTTACTAGATGAGTGTGCTCCAGAGCCTAAGCTTCTACTAAAAAAAATTTCTAGTCCTTGTGGTTGCAAAGATAACTCTCAAAACATGAACTGACTGTAAGCAAAAAAGTCTGTCCAAGAATGAAGATGGCCTCGCAGAACAGGTTGGCAAGAAAGTAAACTCTGAAAACAATCCAAATTTCTGTTGATTTAATCATATTCTGAACAGCAATGATTCCATGATAAATTTAGATGGTACCATCAAAATATTGTGTTCTAGCCTTTGTTCAGTAAGGCTTAATATAAATACAATGATTGCACAATACTAATAATTAGTTCATTATCCACTAAGGCAATTATTATTACTGCTTTTAAAAAATGTACCCACTGTTTATATAAGGAAAACAACATCCACTAGGATATTGACAAAGTTAAATATCTGGCTCAAGAGCTTGATATTTTCATTTCAAACCTAACACTTTCTATTACACAACCACTTTAACAGAAGCTGATAAGAGCATAAGAACTGCTGGGCTGTATCACAGAAAGAACTCGCCTACCTCCTATTCAGTATCCTACCCCTACCAAAGGCTCAGGAGCAGGGACTTAGGGAAGAAGATTAAAAAAACCCATAGTGCAAGAGTGACTCTTCCCATTCTGGGGAGAGGGTTTAGTGACTTGGATTTTCAAAAGAACTACTCACGGTGACTGTAATATCCCTTTCTTGAGTGCTGTCAGCTAAGTTAGAGCTCTGGACTTTGTATGGACTATTTTTCACTTCTTACATGTACTTGCATTGAATGTAATCTGCCATTTTACTGCCAGGCACCCAGTAAAGGGAGATCTTCTGTGGCTGTGCAGTCTGTTGTAATGTTGACTTATCCTGAATAATTTTGTAACCTGTATTTTGTATGCATACTTGTTTAAAGCTTTAACAGCTAGAAAGATTACTGTTTACATGCTAATTATTCACAACTAGTCATAGGAATCAATGTATTCATATTTGTTATGTAAATACCTCCTTGGAAATAGTAATCTAAACCCCAGCCACTCATTCATATCTTTCCAAATGGATGCCTTTTTGTTGCCTGGTAGTACAGCCCACATGTTTGCATGATGCTAGTCCTTTCAAACATAATATGGAACAAATTATGGATGTACAATATTTTCTCCACATACTTAAGAATTTGGCATGAATATTGTCATGAGTTACATGGTGGTACAGTGACAAGAATCTGCTTGCTTGCAGCATGAGAGTTTGGCTCTGAAGTATTTCATTATGAACTAAGTGTGAGTTACGCTTTGACTGCTTGGTTCTGGGACATGGTAATTGCAAACATTTATGACAGGGTTGAGTTAGATTTTCATTATTCAGTACTGGTGGCTGAAGCACAATAATAAGAGCGCTTTTAACAATGCAGGTTACTATTGCAACAGTACAAGGTCAACGCCTAAGTTCAAACTTTCACCGTCTGTGCTTCTATAGCAGCAGCTACTCCCCAGGAGAATTCAAGGTTACAATGGCTGTGTCTAAGACAAGAAATAATTACAATTGTTACATACTTGGTAAGCTACTGTATAAGTATTCTGATTACTTTATGTCTTCTCTTTAGCTCCTTGCTCAAAAATGGCCTTTTGGAGATTCTGCATTTGGACAGTTTCTCTGCAAATTCCTTCCTTTTATACAGAAGGCATCAGTGGGAATCACAGTCCTTAATCTCTGTGCCCTTAGTGTGGACAGGTACAGTATGTTTTACTCTTTTGACAGACACTGTTCTTGCCCTTGCAGTTTTCCTAAAACTGGGAACATTCATTACGGTCTTCTTCGCAGGCAGGCTACAGTATAGATGTCACTTACATTCTGCTTTTTGACATCCCTGCTATAGAAAAGCACCACATCTGTAGCTCAAAATGTAACATGAAGCCATTGGAATAATTAACGTACAGTTTTTTAAAGATATTTAAAAGCTCTAGTAAATAATTATCTCAATTTCCCTTATCAGATAAAAATGTATTGGGATTTGACTCAGTATTCAGACTTCTTTCGTATGACCTCATGTTTGTTTTGTATCTGAACGGGGTCATAATCTTTAATCTTTTTTTTCAACTCACTGCTTATGGATCATAATCACAGTGTTTATTTTGATAACTTGTATAACTGAGTTTTATCGAAAAAAAAGTTGGAAACTTACTTTGATAGCTTGAAAATTAGTGCCTCTGCTAAAAGTCCTCAGGAAGATACATAATGTTTTTGGTAGGACAGCAGCTAAGATACTTTTGAACACTATTCTTTTATGCTTTTTTCCTTCACACATGTAAGGCAATAGGAGATGAACATGTCCCTTCTGTAAAAGCTATGTATTTTTATTGGTCTTGAATTTAATTGATCATGTTCTAGTCCAAAATATTAGTAATTCTGATACAGAAAATATTGATAAATAAAATACATTATGTGTACTAGTACAGTGATGTAAAGGTGAAAAAAGAAACTTCAAAATTAATCTTGGTTTGGTTTTACATAAAAAGTCGATGTACCAGGTTTGCAACAGATGAGTAACTGAAATACAGTTCCATATTGCATTAGTACATCACCCACTGAAGCCAGAAATGAAAAAAAGTAACACAGGCAAGTGTTCTGCTTCCACTTAGAAAAATAATTCTAATTCTCAAATAATATTTGCCCAGCATAAAATACAATCTCATGGAATGCTCTAAGGAATCCTAGATCAAGCACGTATGAAACAAGCAGTTTGTTAGATAAGTTCTGATCAATGCAGTGTCACTAGATTTAGCCCTACTGTTACATACATTGGCATAAATTGGAAGTAACTCAGCTGAAGCTACCTCTTCATATATGCACATACATATTTTTACAACCACTGATTTGCTAATCTTCACAACAACCAAATGCAATTTCCTTCTGAGTATAAAATCTTGTATGGGGTCAGATTCAGACTATTTAATTCCCTCCCACAGTTTACATGTTTTGCCTAAGACATCTTCTTATCATTTGGTGCTACTCGAGTAATTGGTTGCAGAGAATGTGTTAGAAGCATACAGCCAGATTCTGATATTGGTCAGCATGAACTGAATCTAGGTTTAAGCACCACAAAATCAGGATCTGATAGCACCTTCAACAAGTTCAGTTGGGCACTGGAAGTGGCATAGTCACATTACTGTAAAATTCCGCATCAGCTAATATTTGCTTTTTATTACAGAAAACCAGTAAATATGGAATTGTGTGCTGTCCAGCTGGACTGTTTCTGGTCTGTGGGCGAGTTGTTTTGCCTTTTTTTTTTTTCTTAAAAAAGCTCCTGAAAACTATCTCATTAATCATTATTTTGGGTGTCTATTTATGGAACTACATTCTACATTAGGTAGAAAAAGAGTCAACTGGTATAATGAATTCAGAGCTTCATAGCTTTGATAAATGTTGACTCTCTGTCACTCTTGCAGACTACAGCCTTAATTTAGAACAAGATGTTTGTTCTTTCCTCCAAGGACCAATTTCTGTGCTAACTACATCCTATTGTGAAAATCCACTCATTACTAGTGCCTCTCACACAAAGTGACTTGTACTGACAGTGTATTAAGGTTTAACTGTGCATGCCCAAGGGGAACAATGTCCACTCACACGTGGAGAGAGGGTTTAAGAGGCTGACAGAAAATATCAAACCAGCCATTCACCCTTCACAGGAAACTCACATTTATTTCAGATGCCTCTCGGGCATTCTTAAACTCCAGGTCATGATGATGATGATAGTCTGACTCTTTTTCTAAACAGTGCCTGACTGTGACTAAGAGGAAGGATATTTCCCTTCCCAAGCTGCTACTCTTGCTTATGTCTCAGGCATAATGATTTTGATGAAGAAATGGTTTTATTTCATATGTATGCACCCTATTCTTGCCTCTTCTGCATACCAAATTGCACAGAACAGTTATCTCAGGGCAGGTACTTTCATCTGGACCAACTTCCATTAAGTATATTAGATAAGTCAAGATTTTGATACTAAAACCAAGCTCTAAGAGCTTTGCAATCAACACACTGCTGGCTATCTTTAAAATGAAGAACAGTGAAGAGGAATAGATTGATATCAGCAACAATAGTGCCATTTAGGAACTCTTCTGACACTAACCTTGACAGTGACTGCTTCTTACATCCTTGAAAAAGTCTCTTATCTTTTCTGTATTGCTTTTCCCTCTTGTAACAGGCTGATGATACTTGAAGAACACAAATACGTTACACTAGTGGCCTGTCTGAACAATGAATTTTCTAATGCAGTCAAATGGAATAGGGAGACAAAAGCATATTCTGTAAGACAGCAGGTATAGGGGACTGATAGTCCAGACAAGCTATAGTCCATGATTTAATTTTTTTAAGGCCCAGAACACATTTTCTTTTTAAATTCTGATTAGATGCCACTATGGTAAAATTCATTGAAATTGTTCCAAAAACTAATCTGGGCCACAGCAAAAATGACAGCTGTACTTCATTGAGAGCAATACCGGAAGACTAACTAGAATTCTGGAATTACTCTTTACCAAACAATGATGAAACCATGGAGAGGGAGTAGGAAAGCATCAGAGACGATTCAGTGGCCTTACAGATCTCATTTTGTCGCTAATCAAAAATGATACTGAAGAAGCCACTTAAATATAATATCCAAGTACTGAAATACAGATGATGTATCAGATATTCATGGGGTCTTTAGCTTAGCAAAGAAAGATATAAGAACCTACTGAAGAACGCTTCAGCCAGACAAATTCTGAATGAAAATAAGGCACATGTTTTTAACAACGAGGGTGATTAATTAAAAGAAGAAACCACCAGGGAAAGCTGAAGGTGTCCTGCTCTTAATGTTCCCAGATCAAGGTAGGATGTCCTTCTGAAAGAAATGCTTTAAGCAAGTTATAACTACATAGGAGTGCAAAATATTTAATTGTATGTATGTATACCTCATGAGGTAATGATCCCTTGACCTTAAATATTCTGCATCTCAAAATACAAGATGCAATAGGGACTGCAGAGTCCAGGAACATCCCAGTTGGGAAAAATAGCTAAGAATGGGAGAACAGGGAGGAGGAGAAAACAGAGGAAGGAAAGCAACTGAAAGGCACAATATACTGAAGTTGACAGCACATGCATGAATAGGAGAAAATGAAAAGGGAGAGAAGAGAGGAGTCTCAGCATTAAACAGAGAAAATGAAATTATCTGGAAAAGAACTGAGTATTTTAGACAAGGTTGGAAAGAAAAGAGAAAAAAAACAGAAAAGAAAAGTAAGACACAGGAAAGATTTTGGATTGTGGAATTAAAAGTAATGCATTATGCATGTATTTTATGTCAGTTCCCTGGCAGACATCTATGTTTCCTAGCTATGAGGGGAAAAATACCCTGCAGTATTTTCCCACTCCTAATTATGGAAAGTTTGTGGCTAGACAAAGATCCTATGTATTACATAACTCACAGAACACCCACTTGAAAAATTACACTACTACTATTCTTCAAATCACTCCTACAATGGTGAGTAAAGAGACCAAGTAATTGCAGGTTAATATGCATTAAGCAAACCGTAATCTAATTACTGAGCTTCTTATGCTGTAGCTGAAACCATTCATAAAATTCTTCAGCCACTAATTCCTTATCTGATAGTTATTTGAATTGTGGAAAAACAAATTGCTATTAAAATACATACAGGACCCAAGTCCTTATTGCTGTGCATACTGATCTTCAGATGTGCAAAATGTGTAACTCCAACAGAATAGATACAGAAATGCAAGGAAGGGAAGAATTGGATTCACAATTTACAACCCATTTCTTCTAAGAGTTACACAGGTAACACAACACAAACCTTAGATTTCTTACTTGAAAAACAGGTACAGTCTACAGGCCCGTTTGCTAAGAACAACATTCAGTGAAGGAGGAGATGTACCATGTACCTTGTGCAGCTGATGGGATTGATTGTAAAATAGCCAGTCTGTAGAATGTAAACTTTAAATCAATTGTTAAATTTCCCAAGTTCACAAATACTTGTGTATTTATGTGAAAGGTTATGTTTCTATGAATAGTCAACTTAGTCATTAAAGCCAAAATTCAATATTTGGTAGAATGAAATATGAGAAGATCACAAATTATTTAAAATCAAATTTGAATATTAATATGAATAAATGTGTGAGAAGATATGATGCTGAATGTAGAGGAGAAAGACCCTCTCAGTACCCTGACTTGGGGAAAAACTCCAGCCTGGTAACAAGAATAATCAGCACTCAGTTGTGTAGTCTAAGGCAAATATAGAATATGCCTCACAAAAGCAGTATTTTTAACATTGAAATGCATTTTCATCTTATGAAGAGTATTTTCACAGTATCTCATTGCACACAAGCCGACAGCCTCACTTCAGATAGCACTGGTGTTACGGCTGAGGTAGCTGAAGGAGATCGCTGGTTTGAATCTATCAGAATGGCTTGTATGCCTTGAAACTTTTTTCTTTTGTTACATCAGCTGATCTAGTGAAAAATATAGTCCGTCCTCACAAACCTTGCCTACTTTAATTAGAAATCATTAGTGTAGTCCACATAGCAGAATGCCATGCAATCCCTTGCCTAAGCAGAACAGCTGCAGCTACCTCTGCTATCCACCCCTTGATGTGTCTTGCTGCATCCTAGGTGCCTTGATAGCTAGCAGAGCCCCTGGAACAGGCAGGAAAAATAAGCAACACAAGTCCAAGATGTCAGCTTTAGGACCTGACTTATTAAAATTGAACCAACATATTTGAATTTGAGGAGGAAACAGAAGGTTGGAAACTAATGTCTGTCTCTTTCAGGTACAGAGCAGTGGCCTCCTGGAGCCGTGTTCAGGGAATTGGAATCCCTATGATCACTGCTATTGAAATTTTCTCCATTTGGCTTCTGTCCTTTGTACTGGCTATTCCAGAAGCCATGGGTTTTGCTGTGGTACCTTTCAGATACAAAGATGAAGGTTATGTTACCTGCATGCTCAATCCTACAAATAAATTCATGTTGGTAAGTAACATCCTTTCTTCTCTTTTCAGAATCCACAGTATATAGGTTAGACAATTAACACACTGGATTATAATACAGTTTCTTCACCTGTTAAAGTGCAAAATGTATTCTAAAGTATACTGGTGCAGAGAGGATCCTTCATTTACAGCGACCTGTCTCTACTTTCATCCAGAGATACTAACTGGGACTTGACAACATTTTAATTTCTTCGATACTGAGGATTCTTAATACAGAAATTTGCGGTTTGGGCCTGCTTAAAGTACAATCAAGAAATGTATCAGTGTAGCCTGAGCCTTGGAAGGTATTGTGTTTCTAGGTATAATACCTTGCAGCTTGTAACTGTCAAAACCCATGTTTTATGATGATGAGTCATCATTTTGTATGCAGTATCCAGCTCTTTTGGCAGATAAAGCAAAGGCTGGTGCCATGCTCTAACATGACTTTTCCTAGTCTATATGCACTTCAAGTCAAACTGAGAATAATCCCTTCACTTATAAGAAATCATGACAACAAATCTGACAGACTCGTATCTCCAACCTAGGTAGCTTGGCCACTGTTAGCTGTCATCTAGATACAACAACTCAAGAGGAAGAGAAGTGCCTGAGACACAGCAGGCTTCTTTGGCACCTTTCATAGCCCTCATCCTCTGTGCTACTTATGCAGCTTAACAGTTGCTAATACCCACATTAGCTTGTTCAAAGCAAGTCAGGTGAGTAGTCACTACAGAGTTAATATATCTTTACTGCATAGGGCAATAGTGATTCTGCCTGGCCTTACACTGAGAAAATAGGAAAGTGGTATCTTAATTTTTCCTTTGTGAACCCAAAGAAGGGCCAGCCACTGTTCACCCAGTAATAAAGAAAGAGTAATGTTCTGTTTTGTCTGCAAGCAGGCAGACAGTGCAAGGTCCTAAGTCTTGAGGGGAACTTAATTTTTCTGAACTAGAATTTTTCATGATGGAGTGCACGTTTCTCTTTTTTGAATGTCTGACACTTCTCCTTTTATTGGATCAGAACATGACTGGCTAGAACTGGGAAGGGTAGGGCAAAATTGGCTGGGAAATTTAGAAAATAAAAGGGTGGACAATTAATATTTTTCAGAGGAATGTCTCCAGCTTTAGTAGGGTTACACAGACTGCAGGGAGCACAGAAAGAGCAACAGGCAATAAAACAGAAAACAAAAGCAGTTCCCTAATGGAACTAGTTAATGCAGGTGAACACAAAGTTGAATGGCCCAGGACTTACTATATCTTTGTTTCTAAACTCAGACTATATCACTATATAGTTATATAGTACTGTGGTTATAAGAATATGATTTGTGAAAGGCATATTGCATACTCCTCTGTCCCTAAGAAAAAGAACAGTTTTCTCTTCCCTTTTCTCAAGACCACCACAGTTCAGGTCTTCCACAGTCATGCTAACTTAAATTATTATTGTTCTGTTTCTAATGCGGTAAGTAGAATAGCTTGTTTTATTATGAGGTATTAGTATCTTTTACTTGCTCTGTGTACTTCAAAAGCTCCAAATCTCCACATGCCAGTTTTATTTTCAAGGAAACAAAACAGCCTTTAAATCCAAGCTGAGTAAGTGCTGGACATGTCAGTCAAAATGGAGAGTATCATGTTTCAACGCATTGCAAGCGAGTACAAACATGATATTAAAATGGAAATACCATTTTAACCTTAGCTATAGCATTTACTACCATAAACACCACAAGAAACTATTACTAAACTTTGGGAAGGATTTATGATTAACTTTTGCTTTTAATAGGAGCTTTATTAATGTTTAAAGCTATCCTTGGAAGACTCCTCCTAGACCATGATTCCCAAGAGGATGAGTGCACTAGGAAACTTGTTTAAAATGCACATTTCCTGTAGAAAACCAGTTCCATGTGGGCTTTCAAGACAAACAAAAGAATGTCTGCTTCTCTTAAATCAACCCAATTTTGTGCTTTGATGTAAGCTTTGTGAAACTCAGATTCCACAATTAATCATTTACAGACGTTTTCGTGTAGGTTTTATAACTTCACAAAGCCAAGTCCTCATCCAGAATTGATGCACTGGTCAGGGTTGTGACACCGAACTCTGTGTGTGTGTGTTCTTGACTGACAAGCAACGCTCACAAAAGCTGGTAGACTGATATGACAAAGTTTTATTTGTAAACATAGCATAGATTCACACAGTACACATTTTGCTGTGCTGCCCAGCCAATATGATTCTAGTCTGACTTGGAGGAATTTGCCATGGAAAATGTAATTGTCTCCATGTATTTGTAATCCTTTTCTCTGTAAAAGGAGTGGTAATTAGGTTTCCCCTCAGTACAAACTCTTAAAATATGAAGCATATTGTTTTCCGTTTTTCTGCTGGCAGAAGCTCAGTTCCCAGTGGGGGAAATTCTGCCCCCAAGGAGGGTGCAACTATGCAGCAGACAGTAGCCCCTCCTCCTGCAGGGATGGGCCTAATGAGGGGGAGGAAACAAGCTAATCAACACAATTCAAAATATCCTGTGGGGTGGGGTTGTGGCCTAGATACCAGCAGCATACTCTAAATTCGCAAACTCTGTAAGCAGCTGCATTGGGGCAGAAGAAGAAAAATCGAGCAGATTTTAAAATGAACACTATTAAATACTAGTCTATTAATTGCATCCACTTTTTAAATCTTTCAAAGTTTAGTATCTTTCAGTTTAAAATGTAAACAAGATGTCAAAAGTTTGACTTTTTCAAACAGGATTCATATAATCCTCAGTTATTAGCATGTTGACATTTGGTGTGGGAACTGTGATGTTACAAGAGCACATCCGCTAGGAATAAACAAGCTAGGGGAAAGATTATGAGAAAGAAGATTCCTTTTTACACACATCCATCACAGTGACTAATAGCGTAGAGACTGGAAGTATTTACAATGTCATATTTCAGTGCAGAGTTTTGGCTGAGCATAAAAGTTAAAAACCAAAATAACAATATTTTCTCAAGTCCGAAAATATAATCATGGGCAGAAAACAGTAATTTTAAATGTTTTGTCAAATGTAGTATTTCCCATAATACATAAATGAATTAACTTAAACCACAACTTAAATCACAGCTAACACCTAAAATTACACAGCAAAGTACTGCTACTCTATCAAGTCCCTCAGTGTCCTGTCACAAAATGCAAATGACAGGAATGGCAGGCATGGCAGGCAAAGGGTTAAAAGTAACTGTACCACTAGAAGCCAGCCCCTAAGCTTTGCATGTATCAGACAAATACTGAAGAAGAGCATAAGCAAACCAGCTACCAATCTTTTCACAGATAACAAAAGGTGATTCAACTTAAAGACATTTTTAATTTTCCCTTTTTTGGAATCAGGACAGAGGCCATAGAGGTAAATAGCATTTCCTGAGACAAGCTTTTACTAAGATTCGTTGTCTCAAACTGACACAGGCTACATTTTGGCACTCTCTTTTCATCAAAGTAGTTTCCAGTTTTCATGAATGAGTGCAAATGTTCAGAAAACACAATTAAAAGAAATTAATTCCAGCCCAAGACAGATTGCAACAAAGGTATAGGCAGGCTATCTGTACAGTGAAATAAATGTCTACACTGCCACAATTCCCGTTTTGATGTTGGTCCAAAATAGATCAGTGATAATAAAGTTTATGTAAGCTGTGCGTTTACCAAGAGAGATACCTGTGTACCAACTGTCATTTTCTGAGACCTTTCTGTGGCACTTTCCATTGAATCATAAGAAAATATCTTTTCTTTCACTTATTTGCAGTTTTACAAAGATGCAAAGGATTGGTGGCTCTTTGGTTTCTACTTCTGCATGCCGCTGGCATGTACGGCCATTTTTTACACGCTAATGACTTGTGAAATGTTAAACAGAAGAAACAGCAACTTGAGAATCGCTCTCAGTGAACACCTTAAGCAGGTAAATATTAGGCACACCAACGCTTGAAAATACTGTTCTCTCTTTGGGTTAGCTTAGAAATGTTTGAAGGTGTACTCGAATAGAGTAAATTAGAAATAGAAAGTGAAGATGTAGGTTATTTATGACGTTAAGGTATTCATTTAAACCCAGAACACAAGACAATATCACAATATAAGGAGATAAAGACAGCACACTCAGGAAACTAGCCAGTTTCTTTTGTTAAGCATGGATGACAGTTGTGCTCTCCTGTTCTTTAATCTCAAATCACTGCTGGCTAAATGCTTTAAAATTTAACTAGAAAGATTTACCAAAAACATTTATTTTTGTTCATAAAGATACAACTCCATGGGTCCTCCCTACTTTTGGCACACTTTGATATGCAACTTTAGTTTCATATAAAAAGCAATTGTAGAACAACCTGGTTTGAAATAGAGTGGATTCTGTTTCTCATGGTCATTGAACTGTTGCAGTACCACTGCTGTAGCTGCTTTGAAAAGAGCAACAGGAGGCTAGCACAAAGGATCATAGACTAAAATCACTCACAGAACTGTCATATCTCACTTTGCTGTTTTTGTAACACTGTCTGATATTTAATTCCTAGCTGAAGTTTTAAAAACAAATTGTAGGTTTTTCCCTGTGTTAATGTCAGCACCTCAAATTCCACACTTTCTTTCAAATTCCACATTCACAGATGTGAATCCCTAAAGTAGTCCCCTCTGCACCCCAATGAGTTCTCTCAGAGGTTCCTCCTCTGCTGGTTCATTCCAGATCAGGGCAGCGTGGAAGATCCTCCCTCCCCTTGTGCAGATCCTCCACTTTTTCCCCTCATCAGGCCCCTGCACAGTCTGTCCTAAGAGCCCCACACCAGCTACCCCACCCATTAGAACTAGAACGGTATGTACAGGAGGAATCCACCCTCCAGCTTTCCCATCCTGACTGCAGTGCCCAGGAAGCTACTTTGGACTTGTTGCTGGTGGATGAATTTATGCCACAATTTACAAATGCTTGTCTTTTTAACTATTATTAGCTTGTGCCTGCCTACCTTCCTTCCTTTGCTCCTTCCTTCCATCTAGTCTTGTCTACATCAATGTCTAGTTACCATCTTTCTCGTATTCTGATAAATACTACTATTGTAAGAAGGAAGAAACAATAATAGTCATATTCAAAGCCTAACAAGACTTACTGTAATCACCTGTAATCACACATTTGACTTCAATGTTTTTAATGACAGAGCCTTGCAATGGTTGTTATTGCTGCATTACAGTGGCAGTTCCAGAATGGTATTTTTACCCCTACGCATGCTTATCAAATCCATGCCCACTAGACACCTCTGGTATGCATTGTCAGAAATCCACTAAAACATCTATAAATCTCTAGAGCCATATAAAATATCCATTAAATTATTTTCTAAGTATTATGAGATTAAGTTGTGATACAGATACTTATAAAGTTTTGGTTGTAGAGGTACTGTTTACTTAAGATCATCAAGATCACATTGCAAGGATCACACAGCAACATTAACATTTGTACAGTATCCCTTTATGTGACATGATGCATACTAAATATAAAATACATCAGAGAGAATTTGACATCCTGACTAGGCACGTGATTGAATGGAACTTCTATTGCCAATGGATTTAGGTGCCTTGGGATTACAAATTGCCCCACATCAAGGATTAGGTGCAAATGGTTTATCAAGCAGGCATGATCTCAGTTTCCCTCATACATTAAAAAGTTTTCAAAAAAAAAAAAAGTATGCTTCTGAAGGAAGAGGTTTATCTGAGGGATTGCCAGAAAACTAATCCAGTGTAGAGCAATAAGAAGCGCTGGGAAAGCAGTGAGGTTTGGGAAAGCCCAGCAGTGTATTTTCCTTGGCTAACATCTACAATGTCCTTGCAATGATGAGTCTCAGTCATGAGCAGGTCCTGTTGAGGATAGTAAGAAACAGAACATGACAAGCCCCATAAAAACAGTTCAGGGACATCAGTTTGTCTGGAAGTTGCACTTATGGAATCCTTGCATGCTTTATCTAGATTACTTACTTTGCTGCCAACATCCCGACACTCCAATCACCTACCAATATGTATTAGGCACTCAGTCACAGTTATCTTTACTCCTTTTTCTAGCGTCGAGAGGTTGCAAAGACAGTTTTCTGTTTGGTAGTGATTTTTGCTCTTTGCTGGTTCCCTCTCCATTTGAGCCGAATTTTGAAGAAAATGGTATATAACGAAAGAGACCCCGGCAGATGTGAACTGCTCAGGTACTTCATTTTCTATGTCAATCAACTGTTTATACTGAAAAATGTAATGCCACACACTTAAACTTTATGTGAGAAATGCCATTGTGCATGCAGCTGTGGTGTTAGAAAACCAAACACTTTATGACATCTGTTTTCAGAGGCCTCAGTTTTAATGAGGTAGCATAATTTCAGTAAATGTTGTCTATCACCATTGCAATCACCTTTCTCTGGCTTTTTTGAACTTCTGTGAGACAGGTTGTTATAGATCTGGCATGGTACAAGATTAGGATGAAGGAGTTAGATAAGAGAGAATTAATTTCTGTGACAGAAGAGACTGTAACCACAGAGCACAGATGCTTCTACAGTACATGAACATGTTAAATGTTTCATTTTCTCTTTCGTTGCCTAGTTTCTTGCTGCCATTGGATTATATCAGTATCAACCTGGCAACCATGAATTCTTGTATAAACCCAATAGCTCTGTATTTTGTGAGCAAGAAGTTTAAAAACTGTTTTCAGGTAAGATCTTCTTGATAAGATTTTTATGTCCAGTTTATGAACTGTATTAAACCACTTATGTATTTTTAGCAATTGGGAGAAGAGGCATGCAATGGAACAAAAGATTATAAACTGTCTAGTCTAGTAGCTAGCAACTTACATAGCACACATACCAAGCTCAAAGTGGAACTGTTCACTCTATCCAAAATGCTAAACCAGTAAATAAGTTTGACATAGTCCCCATAGATAAATACATAAACTGAGATAGCCATACTCTTGTAAGTAGTACTGATCTGCACGTGACATGTACATGAAATAGAATTTGGTTGATGGCATATTTCCCCCTCTAGACGAAGACAAGGAACACATACATAGGACCCGAAGCTGCCTGCCGTTAAACAATCCCATTAATTGTTAAACCCAACTAAAATTTTCAGGCTTGATTACCAGTGCGGGCACCTGAGTTGACATTTGCAATTAAACATCCATTATGGCTTTTACCTGCATTTTTCCAGTTCCTACACATGAAAACATAAGGCTAAAAAAAGTTCCTTGTGACACTGTGCCTCGGCAAGTCCCCATTCACCTAATAAAGGCAATAGAGGAAGAAAGAAAATGAGCATAAAGTGGTAAAGAAAATAGTGACATGGAAAAGGAAGACTGAAATAGCTGTACCTGCAAAGAAAAACAAAAGACAACAGGACTGAACCACTAAAATTTAAGTCTGCAAATAGGCAACTCAAGCTACTGAAGAAATGTAAGAAATTATTAAAATAAGGAATATTTGTTTGTCTGCAGCCTCCTCAGACATACAAGCAATTTTAAGGGAGTATTGCCGCACAGTAAATAAAAAGTCAGCTTTCCTTTTTACCATCACCTACTTCATTTGGGAACTGTGGAGAGGATACTATGCCTGAACTTGTCTTCAAGTGAAAGGGAGAAGTAACAGTGGGTACTACTAGGCTGCTCCTCATATCATTAGTTCATTCTTTCCATTTGTCCTTCCAAATAAAATTACCATCCAACAACTCTAATTACAGAATTTTCATCTATTATTTAATTCTTCCCAGGTTTTCATTATAGCTTCCCTTTCCCTTCTAGTATCAAGGTCATTAATTCAGGCAATCTTTCAATTTTGTATTTGAGTTTCTCACCCTACTTCTGTTGGTGGTTTACGTACCTGCCCATCGATAGATAGTACCTGTCTTAAGTCTGGCTTTACCTCTCTGCAATACTCCCTTCTCACTGAGTTCAGAGAAGTGATGGATGTACTGCTGTTGTTGTCGTTGCTCCTCTGAGGTGCAAACTCTTTCCCCTACAGTAGAGATCCCAACTACATAGAATTAGGCACTACTCTCTGTGAAGGGAGGGAAGGATTGCTGAAGAGTCCTTCCTGCTCCTCTCAGAAGAGATAACTGAACATACCAGCCTGGGAAGAACATATTCACTGCCCCTTTTCCTGAGGAATTTTTTCTTCTAAGATGTGAGAAGAGACTTAAGTCACAGGCTGACAAATTGTCGTCTTTTCCCTTACATGCTAAGCAGCATACTGATCCCTAAGTTTGAAGTGCAGAAAGAAATAGGGGAAAAAACCACCAGCCCAGCTTTTACAGTAGGTACTGTCAGTTCTCAATCTATTTACCTTAGTCAAACAAATTTCCTTTTTGGTACTGTGTAAGTTTTTCAGAGGCACAGGCCAGGCCTAATTTGCTCCATTTGTGATGTTTACTCCCAAGAATTGCTTGCATCCTAGGATAAAAAAAAAATTGCCTGGGTGCAGCTATCACTCCTTTCAGCTAGAATCATCTGTTCATTTCTGAATGAAAAATAGAGCTGACAACCTGCACAGAGCTGACAGATTTGTGTTAACTTTTCTTTTTAATTCTTATTTCCAGTCATGTCTTTGCTGTTGCTGCTCCCAGTCTAAGAGCCTAGTGACTTCAGTGCCCATGAATGGAACAAGCATTCAGTGGAAAAATCAAGAACTCAACAATCACAACACAGATCGAAGCAGCCATAAAGACAGCATAAACTGAAAATTAAGGACTCTGATACCACTTCAGAATCAAACAGGAAAAAAAAAGTCACTACAAAGCTATTTCAATAGGAAGCCCAGTGACTGTTTCATAATCAGTTCAGACACGGTACCCTTGTACCTAATTCTAGAGGTGACTGAGAAGACGGACTGACTATAACTGTGATCTGCAAACTGAGATCCACTGGATGGTAATTCTGTCTCTGAAAATGACACCAAAAAACTGACTTGAACTACCCAGGTGGCTTGCTCTTCTGAACCAAGCAGGAACTGTCCAGTGCCTGTGAGTGGTACACTACAATCTTTTTACCTGATTTTCATCCCGAATTAATCACACTAGAATTTTTCAGAAGATCCCAGAATGGAATCTGTCTGTGACTATATTTTCTCTCAGCCCATTGTCTTTTAACTTTTATTTGTGTGGTGGATATATTCCATGCACCAGTATATTTTGCATGTTGTTGTTGTTGCTTTTCAGGTTTACGTTGGAAAATGTTTTGGTCCATACCAGGATTTTATTTACTTATGTTACAGTGGGTCAGGACATTAGCTGGGCAGTTCACATTTGTAGCACTTCAGTACTCAAAAACAGGAAGAGACCATTTAAAATAGCATCAACTTTTGGCACTTAAGCACAGATTAATACCAAAAAAATGTATTAATAATACAGTACTATACTGTGTTATTTATTGTAATGCTCTGTACAAAATAAACATAATAAACGTAATCTATATCAGCAAAAAGAAAGATGCCCACAAAGGGGCACCTTTCAAAGTGTTTTTAATTAACCTGCCATGTAAATTCTTAAATGATATTAAACTATTAATCTATTTAGACTACAGCTGCATTAAATCCAAGTCAAAAATCAGGGTCAGTGGAACACAGTGAAACATTATTAAAGCTGTCCAAAATGTTCTGAGAATGTGGTTATTATCGTAGCAACTATGCACAACCCTACTTACACAGTGTGAACGTGAGGTCATAGTGTGTGCAGAACTGTGGAAGTCCATTAACAGTTGGATGTGCACAAGGATACATTGTGCCTTACACTTACAGACTTTTTTGTCGTACTCTCACAACATTCAAAGATTTTAATGGGATTTGATAGTTTAATAGAATTGTTAACTATACAAATGCTATGAGTAATATATAGAAAATATTGCTTGCATACACGTAAACTGGTGATTTACTTATTATTCCCATCCATTATGGTTCCATGGCAAGAGATTTCTTGTTTGGCTATAAAAATTTTAAATAGGTGGAATTAAATTGTGTGGTGTTGTATATAATATGCCTCATGCACAAATCTGCTAGGAAATGTATAGCATCAGTTGTGCCAGGCTGAGAAACAGTAATTAAAATTCCACAAATTTTTAAACATCCAATACATTTCAAGTGAAAGATATAATCCTGCATATTTTTATTTACAAGGTCAAAATACTAGTGCCTACAGTGACTTCTACCGCACAAGTTTCCCAACTGTTTACATTCACACAACTCTTCTAAAGTGTATTAAAAAAAGTTCTTTAAATTGGCTTATGTATGTGTGTGCTTTTGTCTCTGTGACTTATATGCATGTATAAATACATACAAACTTATGTTCATATGTTATAAACCTAAATACAGTCTTCTGACAGTGCTCTGTAGTAGTCTGAGAGCATGGCATTGAATGAGACTTGGCTGAATTTTATTCAAAATATTCTATCCTCAAACTGTATCAAAAATCAGAGCAAATGAGTAACAATGCTTTCCTTTCAGAAGGTTGAATTATTGAGTCTACATCCTCACACCTGCACTGCTCCTTTGGCAGAACGTATCAAGCAGATTATAAAGGTAAACAGAAAAGAGACACGAGGAATGTATTTAAGTTGTAAATTGACACTTCTTTATCTCAAAGCAAGAAAAAAGCTTTGTGCACATTCCCCTCTTCTGTTATTTACCCAGGGGTTAGATGGACCAAAAATTTTATACTATACGAGCAAACCAATATCTAATTGTTCAGATATTTTTTTTCTACTTGTCTGTGTAAGACACTGAGCGGTAGAGAACAATCCAGGACAGGAACTTCAGGACTCGTAACTTCTCCTAAAAAAGCATTTACCTGCAAAACTCTCAGACCCTGAAAATGACCTTTTTTAGGCTTCACGAGCACAGATGTCAACCACAAGTCATGAAAAGCTAACAGTTTTCCTTCCAGCATTAATACTTCAAACATCTATTGCTTTCAAACCAATACTTGGCTCTATTATGTGGCAAAAACATATACACGTGCGCACACAAGGCATACTCTAAGCCAGTTCAGCCTAGATGGAAAAAACGTGTTCCTACTCCCCAAGGAGCTAATTGACTTTAGTGGCAGCATTATAAAATACAAAACTTTTTAACTAAGGAAAAAAAGAGGGTAAAATAGCTAACAGATGAGAGGTGGGTTTTTTTTAAGAATGCTTTAGAATGGCATTTCTCTTTGTGCAACAAAACTAATGTAGGTTTAGTTGAGATTTTGCTCCGCTGTTGCGTAGCAGCTGCTTTCTCTTTTACATCAGAACAACACATACCCTTCCATATTCCTCTTATTTTATAGATGTTTTTATGTCTGCTGTTTGCATTCCCCTCAGGTGAGCCAAACCTAGCTTTTTTCTGCAGTTGACAGGATCTCTATTACACAAGTTTCAGATTAGTTTCTTACACTTTTTCTAACATCTGTTCCTGATAATTAAAATCCATTTAACTATCACAATCATCTCATTCCAACTCTTTTCAGTCCAGTCAGTGTAAAATTTCATTGACTGTTTTCTCTTATATATAGTCTCATATCTCAACTTCAAACACTTCGCAGGCTTTAATTTTAGAATCACTATTCTCCTTGTTTTAAATATGCATGTATTTCAAGCTACCTCACTAAACATTTCCTCTTTGGTTTATTTTATACTCATTTGCTTCCAAGATACAGTGTACGTAGGTTTTCACTTTATTTATGTTCGTATTTATTTATTTACATATGAAATGCTGCGCTTCAGACCTGACCTAGCCAGTTCCTGTGCTTTGCAAAAAAGCAAATGTCTCAATATGTTTATTTTTGCTTTTAATACAGCCAGTTTCAGGTGTTTACCTGTCTGGCCCTCCATCTTTCAAAAACAACTATGAACCCCCTACCCAATTTCATTAAATTTTACAGAACAGAGTTATCATAATGAAGTTACAGACAATTTCACAAAAATTGCAGGATGGGTAGAAGAACAAGATCCTACACGTGCTCTAGGCAGAACACTGCTGAAATTAAGTTTATATGTACTCAAAAAATTCACAGGATAGAGATGCTATGAACATTATAGCTGCAGAAGCAGCTTTGATCAGACCTTGTAACTTTTAAGACATCTGAGAATCAAACCACAACACACAAATTCTTGGAAACCAGTATTCATGAGTTCTATTGCTTGTGGAATTACTTGCTTTTTTTGCTGTTTCTCATAATTTACATATTTGCTGCAATCTTGTTAGTATATAATTTGATTCTGTGAAGCCTTATGGGTTTTAGTTTGTGAGAAGACATGGTACAAATTCAAATTCTGCTGCATTTGTATGAACAGATTTCTGCTCAAATGTCCCTGAGGCTAAGCATGCATTTTCATTAGAAGAAATACACTTCATAGACTGGATGCTAACATCGCCTTGCAAAATTTCTTCCAGACAACCAGTTGTGCAAAGCTTGGCTCAGCAAAGTATTCCTAATTTATACTTCCCACCCTTTCAAAGACTAAATAAAGGCAATTATCTCCAAAATAAGAGTAAAGGAAGACACATAAAAAGTTTACAGAACAGAAACAATTCCCAAGTTGCATAAGAAAAAAAAACCCAAACCAACAAAACCAGGCATGTTTAAAACACGGCTCTGAAAGAAACACAGCTTACCATTAGTCCAAGTGTGGGAAAGAAAGATAAGAACTAAATTAAAAAAAAAGTAGGTCATCTCCAGTTTCTCTAAAGGAAGATGAAATTTAGTGACCTCTAGTATCTCATCTAGAATCAGCTTTTTCCCTGAACAGATTCCACTGCTTCTGAAATGAACTGTTGCTTGAGTCAGTTTTGCAGCCTCATTAGTTACAGTAGCTTATTATTACAACTCAACATAGTAATTGTTACAACTGATAAGAAAAAATAATTTATTCCATGCTTGAGCAACACTCTGCCCACATTTCCCAAAGTAACTGAGTATCCACAAACCACTCTGAAATCAATGATTTGGAAAAACTAAGTGCATCTCAGAATAAGGCCTTTACTTTAGTTTCATGCTTGGTCCTTGGGAGTAAAAAGACTGAGTCTACAAGTTATTGAATCAAGCATCCAAAATGATTCATGAAAAGCATTTCTACGCCATCCAAGAGACAATGCATTCTGCTATATATTTTAAACATAGGGAAAGATTAGAAATCCATCATTACTAGACATCACTGTGCCCACCTGTAGCCACACTTCATCTCTATCGAAATGTGTCTAAAGTTTGTGTCTTTTCCACTGCAAAATTCTTGTACAGTGGCCTCCTTAGTACTACTGCCTCTGAACAAAGTATATATTTGGATTAGCTTTCTTTCAAATACCTACATAGTATTAATAAAGCATCCTTCTCCAGATACATGGCATATTCCAATACAAAAGGACAATTAAAATACACTATCAGAAAAAGCCACAAATTTTTAGGGTCAAGATTTTAAACAGAAAATTAACATAATACTCTCGGGACAAATCAATACTATGGTTCCATACTACAAGTGGAAAATATATATATATATATATATTTTTTTTTTACAGAAAAAGGTGAAACTATATAACTTCTGCTAATTCAACCGGAATTAAAATAATAATTAAGAACATTGGCTACATGAATAATGAAAATGTCCACAGTTGCATGAGCTGGAATAAAATACTGCAAGGGCTATAAATCTTTATGCTCCACTATATAAACCAGTTCTAAGTTCCAGGATAAGGAATATGTAACTATCCAATGCAAGACTCTTTGGCCTCCTTGCAATGCTTCTCTAACATATGAGCTTCAAGAGACATCTCAACCTCAGAGATAACTGAAGAAAGGGAGATGCCTTACTAAATGTTAACTAACATTGCCTTCTTGCACTGCAAAGAAGTCTTTGGCTGATGAGTTTTTTTGTAATATACAGCATCTTCTGGGTTTCCTGTGTCACAAATGAATTGCAACAAGTCCAGCACCAAGGAGTTCTCCAAAATTAAAGAGTAATTTCTTTATGTTGAATTATTTCTTTTTTTATGATCACTGTCAGCATGGCAACTGTGGCAATGCGACTAAGCCCATTACAGCTAAGCAGGACACAAAAAATAAAGAGTCTGTGGGGATTGCATGAATAATTGCAAAATCATAATCTCATGCTCGGGTGGAAAAAAGTTTTGGCACACTTTTCCTCCCATAAAATCAGCTTCATAAAAAGTCAGAGCTAACAGCGTTCTCCTCTCACGCTGCTCAACCAACAGAGACTGGTGGCCAGAACAGGAAGACTGTCTACTTGCAGGGAACAATCCTCACTGTAGAGTATCGATATAGAATACTGATATTAACAGGGTCCTGGGCCATCTTGTCTAGGCCATGCTTTTGCCATGAAAGTTTGAACTGGATAATCCTTGAGGACTCTTCCAACCTGGTATTTTATGATTCTATAATATTCTGAAAATCCAGAGTATTATCCTGATCCTCTTCTTACTCCAATATATAACTCTTTCTTACACAAGTTACTGCACAGATACTGATAGAATGATCTATGTCAACGCACTTATTGCACATGTCCTCTTTACTGTTCAGGCAAATATTGGAAATGTACAGTTGGCTGGAATAGCCTAACATTATGTATCCCTGACATGCCTACTGCAATTATGCAGATCAGTTTTACTGAAACAATTCTGGCCTACACTGAAATCAATGTGGACATATTATAGTGCGAGTACATATCTCTCAGAAATATAGCAATCCTATGTCAGAAGAATCACAGATCAATATTTATTACTGCAGGGGATGCAGTATGCTTTATTCCTGAAGAAGCTGATTTATATACAAGAGAAAAGTACCTCTGTGGAGGTTTACCCTGCCGAGTCAAACAAACTCCTTACAATTCTCCTGAGATACAGACCTCTGGGATCTGCCTCACTTCAAAAAATTTCATCTTCAGTAGCTGACTACATATTTAGCTTTCTAAGGATGTAATTTGCAGGCTCTGGGAAAATACAATTTGCATTAACTAAACACTGCATGAGAACTGTCATGTACAGTCATTCCCACTTTGCACCACAGATATGCGATTTCATAAACATTGTTCTGTATGCAAATAAAATAATCAAGTAAAATAATATGGAAAATGTATTACATGAAAAAGAATCTGATGTCACAAGAAAAGGAGCTCTCTGTAACTAAACCAAGTGCAGACTCACTTAGTAATTGCAGATTACTTTTTTGTTAATCTGCTAGTAAATTTCAGTAATCCTTCCCTTGAGTTAAGAATGCCACACAAAACTTAATTTATTGGATAAAGGGTTAACTTTCCCCCGATAGGTTTCCAAATTGAACATAGTTAACTAATTTAATATACCGTTGGTGTCTGAGTTCAAGTAAGATTACTTCACCACTACTTTGTAACCTGGATTGTCATGCTATGCCTACAACTAGTTAACAGTTCCAAACGTGTTAGTAACAATTTGTTACCCTGGGTGCCAGGATGGAAAATGGAAAGGATTGACCAACCCAAATAAACAAACAATGCAACTCAAGAACAATTCTGAAGTCACTAGGGAGCTGAAAATCTATTCCAAATGCTGCTTCAACTAAGTGTTGTATAAATATTCAATAATTTTTTCCAAAACTATGCTCTGCAAATCCATGGCAACATAGGCTACATAGCAGTTTTATAAAACATTAAAAATTAAACTTTATAACATTTAATACTCAAAGTTTGATGATGTGTAGTGATCTGCAAGAAATTTTGAGTGTTAACTATTTTTCATTATCCAAACTCTGCAGAACTCTGAGAACTCTGCAAATTCAAAAAATAACAAACTTTTTCTAAATAGTCTGCATACAAGTTAGAGAAATTGGAAGTTGTATGTTGAATTCCAATTTCTTGACTCTGTGCTTACAGTCTGTCCTTGATATCTCTATCTTGTCCTTCTCTCTCAGATCCTTTCTTATCCTTGACATATCACTGCCAATAAGCAGGAAGAAAATTAACTTATGTTGAACTCTTGACTGCTTCCACTACTTCAAATATCAGTGTTATCCAGGCCTAAATCTTGCCTTAGGTATTACTACCCTATACCAAACGTTCTCATGGGAACATACCTTGAATTGTCAGAGTAGTTTCCTGAAGGTAAAGTAATATAACAGTTGTGGGGCAGGTAATTAGAGGAAACAGAATAAAATTAACAGGGAAAAAAGCAATTAAATATTGGTATTGAAATGAGTTTTCCATCTTTAGGAAAGGCTTTCTATCCATTTTCCACAACTTCTCTCAAAGCCTCTTCAGAGTTACAGATGATAAAAAGGTGAAAGCTTCTGTCTCACATCAAGGAAGCAAAAAATCTTATGCAAGCCTTATACTAAGCTAAGAGTAATAAGTAAAACTTTTAACTTTCAGATATACATAGTGTAGAAGATTCTGAAGTCTAATTTGCAATGAATTGATACTTATATTACAAACAGTTCTAGAGCTGTGAAATACAGACACACAAACAAATACAGCCAAATTAACTTCAATCTAGATTTAGTATTTGTAATCTCACTACACAGAAAAAAAGCTCAGCCTAGACAGCCTACACTTAACTCAGCAGCACAGTAAATGATGTAACACGCTACTGCAGTTAATGGGTACTGCTACCCAATTAATTTAGAACTAGATGAAGCGTAACTTTGGCAGTCATGACTTTTGCTATGAATTTTAGCAAAGAAACAAAGGTCCAGAATCCAAAATCTCTTGAGTACTCTAATTAGATAATTTATCCTTAAAGAGGAGTATAACAAACTAGCTTCCTGCCCCAAAACTGCATGTCTACAAGAAAAAGGAAAAACATAAAAACCCCAAAATTTCTATCTGTGGAGTTGGAGGACTGGTGCATTAGAAATGTTGCCAATATAAACACTGCCTAGAAAAAGCCCTTTCAGGTCAAACTTGAAGTGTATTAACACAGCAAAGGGTGGGATTTAAGTGTGGGAGTTCACAGCTCTTGCTGTGTTCTTCATGATCTCAGCTAGAGAATTTACATTTTAGGAAAATCAGCCTGACACCTAACACAAGTATTAGTTGAAAAAGGATTTAGAAGATGAAGGACTTACTATAAATAAGGAAGTAAATCAATTTAATTTTATAACAACATCATAGAATAGATTAAACCCTAAAAGAAGATAAACCTAGACAGAAGATAAATGGTATCAATTTGTAGAAAAGGAATACATCTAAAGAAGATAATCAGAAGCTGCTCTCTAATGGGAAGATGGAATCATGGAAACAGACCTCCAGGTGGCTATGATGAGGAAGTAAGTGATGCGTTTGCAATTGGGATATGGCAGCAAAAAAGAGAAATACATTTTGCAACAAATATATAGTGATATTAAGTGTAACAGTGTAGAGATTGAATATGTGACTATAGTGTGATTATATATGGAATAGTTGCATTCAGAGTATACAGCTGTGATTTAAACCATTCAGTTTTGGTAGTATATAGTTGCAGCAATGGACCAGCCAATTTCTTGATAGGTCCTTCAAAAGTAATTTAAAAAGCAATGGTACAAGAAGAAAATAATGTTATAAAACCAGATTAGTTTAGAATGCTCTATGTAAAATACAAATAAAACCAGGGTTTTGCAAGGGAAAGATATCATTTCTAAGATAATTATGTACTCTTTAACAAAACTCTCACTGAAATGGACTTAACTGCTGTTTTCCATGCTAAACTGGATTCTTGGAAGTCAGTGGAAGCTTTGCCTGAGTAAGTAGGGTAAGAGACAGATACTTAAGAGGTGGGTCAGTTTCCTCACAGATATTGTCCCAGTGGCTCTCAAAACTGAATTAACTGTTTGACTCAAAATTCTGTTCTGAATTATGTGAAAGCAACGCCAAGACAAATCCATGGGAGGGCACACATGCACCTGGGAGTGCTGGCTCAGAAAACAGGACAAAGCCTTTTGTGATAATGATCCCTGATATATAAATACTCTACGTCTACTAAGGTATAGGCACTCTACAAATTAACTGAAAAAATCAAGTTCCATATTCCTGCCCCACGACTGGAATACCAGCTGTTACACACTGACTAGCAGTCTGAGATGTCTAATATGAAGCTTTTTGCTGTAGTTCTCTCTTTGCCACCTCCTATGGACTTCCTTCAAAATACATCAGAAGAAATTTCCTTCTGTTACTTTAGCTTTGAACTACTTCAAGCACACACAGAACAAACAATATCCCTGTACAGCACATCAAATGAGCTTACACCAAACTCCAAGCAGCACAGGAGTTAGAGGCAAGTACAGGAGAAAAAAAGCAATTGCATAAAACATCTCCATTTTCAATGTCAGCTGATATTCTTGTTGCTAATGGAAGTTAGAGAATGCTAAAGTTTGAAGAGGTCTAGCAGTGGCTAACAGTCCAAAGAAATGCTGCAGACTCGCTTGGACTCTCCTCCTCTAGCCATGGTAACTAAGAGCTGAATTTGTCTCATTATTCCTCTGGTATGTTTCTTCTGGGCAATGTGAGTAAATATTTTGTAGTCACAAAATATTCTGATGTGGTTGTACATAAATGTTTTAATGCCTGGCAAAATCAAAGTATACTTGCACTAGAATAAACACATCTAATTTATACAACAATATTCGGAATCATCTTGCTGGTAAAACAAAACAATTTATTAAATAGAGAAAAGCAAAATGCTAAACTGGTGTAAGACACAGAAATGAACATCTTTGGTTTGTATGAAAACCAAGGAAAAAATATTGCTGGGTTCACTCAGAGGCTAGTTTCTATATTGTAGGTATTTTGAAATCCTGTAGTGAAATCTGTCTTTGGGAACTACACTACTCTTCTGTCCAGCACTCCAAGTTTTTTGAAGTTTTGTGGGAAAAAAGCTGTTTGGCAGCATCCCAGTCCATAAGGGTCTGAGAATAATGTGCCAGAAAGACTCAGGAGGCCTAAAAAGCCACTTTAAAATATGGAAAAGCTTTTTTTTTTTCCTTCCCGGAGGCCCAGTTCTGGGGGTTTCAGTCTGTTTCATGGATTTTTCTAAGCTGCAGCGCAAAAGCAAGTGATTTGTTACAGACACACCAAAAGCCTCTAATATTATTATGTTTAAGCAACAGTGCTGCTTTAGAAGGAAAGGTTTGGGTTTTATGTTTTTTCACAGTTACTGAAAAACTTCCCTCTCCCCCCACTAACAGCTAATAGTGTTTGTGGATATGTAGAAATGTATTTAGTGTGAAGATTATTTTCCAGACACATTACTGTTTACATGTTGGCAGCAATCGAAGTCTATTTTCATCTTCACAACTCTTCATGCTCTCTATACCAACATTCCTCAAAAAGCAAAAAATTTTGTCTTTATGATTTTGTTCCATGATTACTGCCTCGTCATATGCAGAAGCTGTTACAAATATTTTAGCTAAACATATCCTTGCGAGGATAAAAGCATGGATACAAGCAAAATAATGAATGTATTCTGGGGGAAAAAAAAGCCCATTTACTTTTCTTTTCCTCCTTTTTAGCAGTCTTTTCAGACACCTAACAGACCACATCTCAGAGCATTTGAATTTAAATCACTATAAAATTCCTTTTAATTAACTTGTTTTAAAAGTCTTGAGACAGGTACTGACTTGGCAGAAATTAACAGGTTTGACAAATCACAGCTGAAACACATGAGTTTTAGGTATAATAGGTACTACACAGGAAACTTCTCAGAAAGTTTCTTCTTCCATTAATACGTGGAACCCAGTTCCAATTTCATTACCATCACAAGGATTTCTCCTTTTGACTTCTGAAGAAAAAGTTCAGGCTCAGAGTATGTTTCTTATCTGGTCATTTTAAGAACCAACCCAAGCATGGAGAGAAATAGAGAAAGAAAGTGAGAGAAGGGGAGAGATTCTGTTCGTTTTATATCTTACAGATCCCTCTTGCTGAATCTAAGATAGATTGAGAAAAAGACAAAGCACTGCACTCCTAAGTAACATACCATCTGATTTTCATCTTCCTGGCCTGCATAACTGAATCCAGAGTTTAGAGTCTTTACACAGCACATGAAGGAAAGTTTTTGCATTTGGTACATCCACAAAAATCACCATGATGTATAGGGAGCAGACTAACACAAACAGGTATTCATTTGAAGAGCACTCTATCCGAGGTTCTAGTCCCAGCTCCTACAGCTATTTTTGTACCTATCTGGGCCTGAGTATTTCTGTTTTCTGTAAAATTTTACAACAGTTCCTCTTTCTTACCAATGGGCTATAATTGCAAGACTTAAATGCTGATGAATAGTGAATATCTTCTTTGTCAAGTACAATTGAAGATGGGAGAGCCCTTTCTACATTCTCAACAGTCCACTGCCTGTTGACTAAAGCATAGTCCAAAGGAGGGGTCTAGTCCTTTCAGACAGCCAGGGGAATTGAACCTGGATCTCATCCACATTCCTGTCTGTGCTAAGCACCAAGCTACAGTCTGAAGGGAAACAGATTTTTCCACTGTGGGGCCAGCTGTTGCTGCAGGGTCCTGGCCTACTATGCATTTCCAGAGCTCACCTACTGGATTGAACTCTCCAGGGAAACATGCAGAGGAATGCTTCATTTTCGGACACCTACTGGGCATTAGCCTGAGTTAATTACTATAGGCTGCTCACTCCTATTAAGGCTTAAGTACCTTTGAGAGCACGAAGGAGCACTGCTGGAGTACTTTGTGCACCTCAGAATAAAAAATGCCTGAGCTTCCAGTCAAACTTATGTACCTCCAGGGTTACATGGCAGATGTGTAAACATCTTTAGGACTGCAATTTTGACCCAGAGCATCTAAATTCCCCCTGACTTGAGCATCAGGTGCTTATGTCCTTTTCCTCATCCCCGATTAGAATCAACTGCTCAGAAATAATCATAATATCTGCATAATGCTGATTTTCAGAATGATTTATAAATATTAAGTAATTAATCTTCACATTGCCCCCAGACAAATATTTCCATTTTCCATATATTAAAAGCTGTAATAAATTGCCATAGGCTACAACTGAGTCGATATCAGAATTAGAATGGAGGAATTCCTGGGTCTCTGACTAGAACTCAGTTCATGCCTCTCAGAAGAAAGAAAAGAGAAAATCTTACTCTTCAGAAGAAACAGTTGTTACACTGACATGTTTTAATTGACCAACATGACCAAGCACTTTGACAGTGGCTTATGTTGCAAGTTTGTTTTTTTTCAAAGAATACACAAAACTTTGCAGCACTACCTTTAAATTCTGCTAGACTATTAGCAACACTGATAGGTAAATAACTAAGAAAGCATTATCAAAACTTTGCTTTAGTAAACTTCAGGTTTTGAGTGGTGTTAGAAAGAATGATTGGAAATACTATATTTAATATTATGCAATCTTGATGCGCCAGTTAGACAATCACTCAAATAAAAGAACCACCTTATTAGATCACTTAATCACTATGAGTAACAGCATAGTCTATACTACATAAACATTAGAAGTATTTAGGAACCTTTAACATTTCATGCTCCTGCTATATTTAAGACGGAAAATCCGGAAGAAAACAAAACAAAAAACCCTACCAAAGTAGGATGCTTTCTCCCTTCCTTGCTGAAGGAATTCTGTAATTCTGAATGCCTGCAAGAATTGTTGCTGGCTTGAAAGGATTGCTAACTACCAACCCCTTCCCCTCATATTCTTGGCTTCAAGACCTAAATCAGATCCTTAAGTTCTCTTGCATAGCTTATCAATCCATTTCCTACATACACAGCTGAAGAGTATGTTAGCCACTATAAAGTCACTGGACATAAAGCTGAAAAATCCCAACACCTGAAACAATTTCTAGGTTAAGTTATCAAAACTGACAAAACATGTCAGTATTGCTGAAACAACAAATTGCAAACTTTAACAACCATCCTACAAATGTTTCCACCATAACATTTTTCAGAACTCTACATCTTGGTAAGCGTACATTATTTTACAACCAGTAATTCAGTATATCGATTTAAATCCACAAATCTTAGCTGAGCACTGTTTCATATATGCTTACATTTACCATGAGCAACAGAAAACCAAGAGCACAATTATTTTGTTAAAGAACACAATTTTTTTTGTGTAAAAATGTTGCATGTATTACACATATGATATGCATGTGATCTTATGACAGAGACCACACTTTGCAAAAATACGCATGATTTCCAACAATAGAAGTTCTAATGTTAGATATTCAATAAATTGAATGTGGGCACAGCTGTGACACTCCTTTGGTTGACCCTCACTTCAAATATGACTGATAAAATATTGGCATGAGAGGAATACCCATTCTTTTCCTTACAACAGACCTGCATTTTTTACTTCTTTTCTGAAATGTCCAAATGAGAATATTAGAGTTCTATGTTTACATCACACTTGAAAACTTTGAAAGCCAGTCTCTTAAATACCAGGGCTTCAATTTTAAAACGACAGCACATCCTAGTGGTTACTCATATTATTCTATGGCATTTAGTCCGAGCTGCATAAATACTCTTCCAGTATCCTTCATTGCACACATTTTTCTTCTTTTTGCTTTATGGGACAACTAAGGATGAAGTTGGTATTTTGGAAGGAAGTGTCAAATAATAAAACTTGGATAATTCAGGAACATGGAAGATTTTAAAATTGGTTTATACATCATTGTAGCTATCTTTAGGCAGAACATACAATGAAGAGCAGTGCAGTTTGTCCTTTTGTTTTTATTTTCCAACAGGAAAAAAACCACTTGTTTTTACTTGAGTTTCATCTGCACAGCTTTACCTGATAAATACAACGAAAGTGCTATACATGTTAGCAAGTACTTAACTAGTCAATAAAACTAGGAATTTAGTAAACAAAAAATGCATCTATTACAGCATTTTAATGTGGTTTTTCTGCCGGTCAAGTATGCAGCACAATCAGCTATCTGTTGAAGCAGACAGCAATCAAGAGAAAATGAAAATTAAGAGTTAAGCGCTTAAGTCTGTTAAAACAACAGTTTACAAGTTCCATTCAAAGATTTTTAAATGACTTCTTACATGGAAGGCTGTGAAATATGGGACACCTATAAGAAAAATCTTCAAAATATTTTTCCCCAGGTAAGTTCAGTTGGGATATTATTGAACTTATAACGTCTATCTTCTCAGTAGGAAATACCAGGTAACATGTTTGTTTCTTAAAGGACCAGCCCTGTAAATGGTAGGCTGTAAAAGCTGAATTACCATTTGCCTGCTGAGCATTTGCCTCTTGCTGTGGCAGTTCTGAAGCAGTATCAATGAGAAAGCAGCACACCTGCATCAGAGGCTGATATTGTGAAGGAGTGAAGGTGGTGATCATGGAGTTGACCCTTTTGTGTTGTCTTTCCCTCATATTTGGGTTCACATATTTCTTTCCCCTTCTTAAAGCAGTTTCAGTTATTCTACAATTATTTTATTCCCCGATATATTTTTGGTATTTTGTTCATGGTTAAAATGTTCAAAATCATGTTATACGGGAGAAACACACTTTTGCTACTAATATTCATGGATTTCAGATAAGTTTCAGAAAACAGGTTTTCCAAAGACTCAAAAAATCACAACTTGGTTAAAAAGATCCCTAGTTTTCAGTTTAGCTTCACAGTCTTCTGCTAAGGCAGAGCTAAGCCTTCTGGCAAGACTAATGTCTCAATTTGGCTGAGATGAAAGCTTACCCAGAAATAGTCCCTGTGCCCCACCTACAGGCAAGTCCATCCTTCCCTATAATGCTGAGGAATACATGCAGGTCCCACACAGTCTCTCTTCAGAAGGGGAATGAAAGAAGAGAGAGGTTCCAGCAGTTGGAACTCTATTAACGATCCCAGATGGATATGTATATTGTGTTACAGCTGTAGCTTCAAGGTAAGAGATGACAGAGGGCTGTTTAGATCACAGATTTTTGATCACAAACACTTTCTGAATGAGCATTGACAGTGGCTGTAACAGCAGATACAACCTGAGCAACTCTACTGCCCACTTCTCTAGCAGGCCAGATTATTTCCTGGGATAACTGACATACTAGAGTTTGAAAATCCTTGTCATAAACAAAAACTCAACAGTAGCAAAGGAAGTTCTCAATAAAAATCTGCTAACTTATCAACAGAAAGGCACATAACAGGTAAAGGAGAAATGATTTGCAGGTAATGTGATTTTCTATAAATTATTCCATTTATATGCCTAATGAAAAAAGTTGCAGTTGGAAGGGACCTCTGGTCATGGTCCACATGACAGTTTTCTTTCTTCACAGGTGATGGGGTAAGGGAGTGATTTGCTTCTATGACATTTGTCAGAATTAAAAAATTCTGTCATAGAGAAGATGTTGAGCAGCATCTTTTCCACCATATTATGCAACCATATTATTCTGGCATAATGTTGTTCCTACAAATGCCATGATCAGAATGGCTGAGGTTGGAAGGGGCCTCTGGAGATCATCTTGTCCAACCCCCTGCTCTAGGAGGGCTACCTAGAGCCAGTAACCCAGGACCATGTCCAGTTAGATCTTGAATATCTTCAAGGGTGGAGACTCCGCAATCTCCCTGGGCAGCCTGTTCCAGTCCTCAGTCCCTCTCACATTAAATAAGGGCTTCCTTAGCAAATCATGCCAAACAGTCCTCTTTGTTACAGAAAACATCTCAAAAATCTGTGAATTTTAATTTGTCCTTCCTTTGGAGCACAGACTTTTAGCAAAGAGGTATACTGGCACAGTTAAAACTGAATCTAGATGTTGTTCGTTCTTTACTGCAAGTCATGTCTGATAAAATTTTGGAAAGGTTTTTTATTACAGAATTCTCCAGGGAGATCCTGCCTTTGAGAACAAAGCTGTGAGAAGATTTCATAATAATCTTGCTGAATTTCCAAACACTTGGCATGCACTCTGTTCATTCTTTCACAGGAATGACAGATGTGCCCTTCTGAGGAGCTGTGTTTGAGGGTTATGTACACTTGATTATTTCATGTTCACTACTTCCGTTTACACAGCCTGTACTTGTTCCATTGCTTAATATATTGAGGCATCATGCATAAAATAAATAATTAAAACTCTGTCAGTGTTTTGCCAAGCAAATATAGATGTCCATTCACTGCAAGAGGAGTTCATGTTTTAAAACTGCAAACAGCATAGTGATATTTGGTAGGCAACAAGACCCCAGCTAGCTAACATGCAAAAACCTGAGGAACCATGAAAACAAAGCAGCTGCATCTTGAGTTACCACCCAAAATACTGGTTACAGATGCTTCTGGATCAGAACAACAGCCATTCCCATCACTGATCATCCTCTAAAGAAACAATGCGATGGCAGCATTTCCATAACAAACATCAATTTTTTAGAACTAATGACAGCCCTGTGATAGAAAGTTAATGATGGAAAGAAAAAAAGAAAATAAATCGAGTTTTAAACTCTCATTAAGTTTTAATAAAATGAAATTAAAAGCACTACTAAAGTTGCTGGTGTGAGTAAGCACCAGAGCGGAGTGTGAACTAACCAGCTGTACACCATTGGATGCACACTTCAAAGAGCTGACAGTAATACCACCATAACATGAGAGGGGAAATATGCGATTTTCACTGTATGAGAATTTGAGTTTAATCCTTACTGTCTACCCCACAGTGAAATCCTGATGAGGCAAGACGGACAGCCCAGTTATCACTGAGGGTCTGCACTTGCATAACACAAAGCAATAAGGAAGAACATGAGGAAAGCTATGAAACTAACAGCATATAAATAAAAACAATTCATAAATAATATATACCACACAGTTTTCCATCCACAATTATAAAATAGTCTATTTTCTTTGCCATTTTAATTTAGTAAATTATTTATAGGTTTCCATATACTAAGGAATAATCTGAGTTTATTACGTTTTGACATAACTCTCTTTTAAATAAATTTGAAATTCATGAGAGCAGAACATATATAATGATTGACATCAACAATAATTCACATCAGCCTTTCCAGTATTGGAGAATGATGCTGGTACCACTGTTGTCTCCAAGTTCTGGGGAGTAGCTTTGTTACTCTTTTCTCTAATATTAGAAGCCTTAATAATTAGTGAAGATGAATTCTGTCAGTTTGGTTTTTAGCGATATTTCACATGTAGCCTCTTGCCAAAAACAAGGTATTTATGTTCTAGAGACAGAATTGGTCCCGTGCACTGGTGCTAGCTCACCAACAACCCATACAACATTTGAGAACATGATTCCTTCTGTGTCAATTCTGACTTTTTCACTGCACAATACTTTGAAAAATTATAAATTCATGAATGTGAATCTATGTGTAAGGATGAGATTTCACACAGCTGTTTCCTGTGTTGCAGAAACAAGTCTAAGTCAAAGAACATTTGTAACTGTCAGCTCACAAGAATGCAACATTCTGAGGGACATATTGATACCAGCTCATACGCATTTCTCTTATAAAAATCATTTTGGTCTATGAACTTATTTTAGAAGCAGAATTGATTCCTGACAAAGGAAGCTTGGCACAACAAAGACAGAACATGCCTTCAGTTCTCTTAAAAGAGAAGAGTAGTGAAAAGGGTATTTCCTACAAACACAACAAAAGGCTAGAACCTCACAGATGAGATCTGTTCCTCTTTCTGATCAAAACCCTGAATAATTTCTGCGACACAAAGTGAAAGATTTCCAGTAAGAACCTTCAATGGCAGAGATCACTGAAATGGATATATTTCAGTGCTTAACTATACACAATTCCTCTTCCACCAGTTTCAGCATACTTGTGCTATCTACATCAAAAATAACAATATAATTCTTATCTTTGCAGCAAACATTTATACATTTAACCTGTTTCCTTTAAGTCTTCTCTAAACACAATTATTTTAGTCTTTCCCAAGAGCATCTGCATTTTTAACTTCTGAACATGCTTGTGGCTTCTCAACAGACACATCTTTCCTTTTTTTTTTTTAACATTATGGACAATATTCCAGCTAAGCCTTTACCAACGCTAAGTAGAACAGAATGATTATTTCACCTCTTCTATGAAAGATACTTTTATTTACATATTCCAGTATAGTGCTGCCATTTTCCAAAGATGTTTGAGTATTACTTGCTCACATATTTTGAATTGGTGGAAAACCTCTTTTCTCTCTAGACTGTTAAAATACCCTAAAGCCTGAGAGTCATGGTAAAAAAAGCAATCTAGTGTAACAACTGCCACTGGAGAAGGGTGTCCAATTTAATAACATTATTACCTTTCTTGCATAGATTCAGAGTAGTATATCAGTCCTCTAGGGCATCACATGAAATCAAAGACAGCAGGGTTGAAAAGATTCATTAGGTTTTCTCATCTAACATTCTTCTAAAAAAGTATTAATTAAAACCAATCTGCAGTGGCTAGCCAGTGGTAAACAGTATGCTTGTGATAAGCAGTATGAGTACAGTGAGGTTCCTTTCCTTCAGAAGGGCAGAGGTCAGCATTAGTTTGGCTGTTTCCCCTTTACCAGCCTTCACAAAAAACTTAAAGGAACATATTTTGGAGTACTCAGATTTGGGTGAAACTGGCCAAGAGATTCAAGATTACTTGAGGTGGAATTCAGGCCAGCAATCATATGACACACTGTATTAAGCTTTGCTTTTCTAAGAAACCTGACTATAAAGAGACCAGACTTGTTCTGGGAAAGATGCCTACTTTGGAACCTGAGGCAAGCACACAAAATACTAGTAGACAGAAAAAGACTGGATGAGCTCAAAACAATGACTTTAAGCCTGTAAAGTCTTAAAGTTCTCCCCAAGGACTTTTTAGGCCAGTATGTGCTGAAGAAACCCCAAGAGTGCTACAAATGATGCAAAAATTTGTATCAAGCACATCACAAAGAAACAAGCTCTCAGCTTGATATTCTTAGGGAAGTTAAAAAAAACAAAGGGGGCAGAAAAAACCCAACCCAGTGCTTCACCTCTAGGAACAAAAGTATGAGGGAAATTTTTAAAAAAATCCTGAACTTAAATATTTTGTTTATTCATTAATGATGTAAAAAGTTTTCTGTCATTTTGGTTATATCAATTATGGATAAGTTACCGTCATAAATATTTCTAGTACTCATGCATTTGTGTTTGCTTTTTCAGAAATGTTGGATACATCTGGATTTGTGTCTGTTACATGATTGAGCATTTTAGCTTCTAATTGGCCTACTTCTTGTACCATCTTGCCAAGAATGGGTTACATACAAAGAACAAAGGTGAACTGAACAGGCACCTTAACACTGATTCGGTAATACAACACAGAAATGTAGTATTTCCCCTCAAAACAGTATGCAGTATAGTGCCAGTATGGGTGAACAAGATTCTGCTCACAAGTCTGCCATAAAATTGAGCAAAACACTTACCTCTGCTGAATTTTTATCTCTAACACAAGAATGATCTTTCCGTTCCCTTAAAATGTTTCTTGCCCTTAAGCTTTGAAAGTAAATTTATAGTTAATTCACTGAATGGTACAAAATGGTGGAAAAGGCAATTGGGCTATCAGATTTTTGACTTCAGGTGTTCAGGGCTGCTGCTGAGATGACTAATTCAGACCACTATTCTAAACTCTAGATGATGATGGGAAAGGTAAGTACTGGGCTAAATAAAATAAAGGATACCCAGGTGGAAAGAAAAGGACCTCATAACTTGCCCTCACTTGTAGGGGAACCTACAAGTTTACCTCCTAAAACATTAGATGGAGATAGAAAATCTAATAGCCCTTTATCACAATCCCCATTTCTGGCTAAACCAGCATAATTCAACAGTTGGCTTGTCGGCCGAGTTCAGCCTCATTGACATTTCCTTGCAGGAGACAGAAGAGTTGCTAAGAGTTCTTAGCACCCAAACAGAAGACCTCCTCCTGAGGTGAGCTGCTGCCTCATCCACGCACACAGCCCTGTAGACTATTGGAAGTCACATCAATGCAGCACGTGAAACTGCTGATTATGTCAATTCTGGGATAAACAGTCTGGCAAGTTTGGGGGTTTTCCTATTCATGAAGTAGGAAACTTCCTTTCACAGTGCATACATCCAATGCAAATGTTTTCAGTCATTTCCACAATACAGAGACAGCAACTATTCAAGAAACCACAGAGCTTAATTTTTTTAATAAAGATCTGCACCATTGGTAACATAATAGTGGAAAGCCTGGGCAAACAATTGCAATGCGGGGGGGGGGGGGGAAAGCAGGAGGAAAAAAAAGTCTTAAAAAAGCTTAAAAAAGTTAAAGTTTAAAAAAAAAGTTTTAAACAGTCCAAAAGTAAAAAAAAAAAAAGCCACAAAAAGTCAGGAATTTTGTTAGAGAAAGATCCCAGTCACCATTCCTTAGTACCTCTTACTCCATGTGGTTTCTTCCAGCACACACTTCTCAGTCCCGCCTCAAAGTAAAATCTGCATTTGCCTCCTTCCAGGAATTTGCAGCTGCAGTTCCTTGGCCATTTGGCAGAGGTTGGTCTCACCAACGGTTCTGATTTAATTCACCACCTGAGGGCCCATGTTTTCACAGCAACTGTGGAGTTAAGGGGCATTGTAGCCATTTTCACAAGGCACTTCCAAAGGAAAAAAAAAATCGTCTAACTAATACTTGAAGTTTGATACATGTTTTGCATTATTTGTACGTCTACTGGAGTCTTCACAACCTGTCAGCCATTCTTGGAACCATCGAGTAGCTCTCTGCACCAGCCTGCTGACTCTGTTCTGCTCCGAGGTGTGTATCCGTGGAGGCATTTCAAACGGGACCCTCTTTACAGAGCCCTTCTCTGTCTGTCAAGTTAGTCGTCTCTGCATAGCTTCAACTCATGATATTTCCACACACCTCCTAACGCACATCTCCTGCGCTCCAGCTCTCCCCAAGCGCCCTCAGGGCTGGCCTGACCCAACACTTCCACTCTTTTCCCCTCTGGTTTCCAGTCACTCCCCGCGCAGGCGGCAGGTACACTGTGGTACCTGAGGAAAGGCCCTGCTCCGGCCCGGCATGGCATGGCATGGCATGGCATGGCTCCTCGCCTAACTGCTTTAGGCGGGAAGCTGCCTCTCCCTGTCAGCTCGGGAAGAGCCCTCGAGCTGCAGCGCGCGGAGCCGTTACCACAGCCCAAATAACGGCCGGCCACGCGCACGCCGCGCGAGCCCCAGCCCACCTGCCTTCCCGCCTTCGCGGCGCCCACCAATCACCGCTCTGCGCGCGCGAGTAGCGAACCAAAGCTGCGAGAGAGACCATTAGCAGCGGGGTGGGGGGAGCAAGCGGAAGAGACCACCCTTCCGGGGAGGGCATGCCCACACCGCTATGGGCCATTGTCCCAGCCGGTGTCCGCTCTCTCTGGTGGGCGGGGCATCCTCGATAGGCAGGGAGAGAAGCCAATCGATGCGGTCGCTGAGGTTGGGGAGGGGTAGCCGGAAGCGCTGCCAAGCGGAAGTGCCGTGGGGGTGTGTGTGAGGGGAGGTGCCGCTCCGAGCCGGGCCGGGACAGCGCCGGGCCCCCCGCGGCGCGTAGGGGCGGGCCGGGAGGAGCCGGGCGGGGTAGGGCGGCGCCGGGGCGGGGTGTGCAGGCGGTCCCGGCGGTGATGCGCGGCCCGCGGGGGCTGCCGGGCCCGGCGCCGACCCGCTGAGGCGCCGCGGTTCGGTGTGTGAGGGGGTGCCGAGGCCGGTGCGGCCGGCGGCGGGGCGGCGCGGCCATGCCCTGCACCTGCGGGAACTGGCGGCGGTGGATCCGGCCGCTGGTGGTGCTGCTGTACATCGTGGGGCTGCTGGTGGTGGTGCCGCTCTGCGTCTGGGAGCTGCAGAAGCTGGAGGTGAGGGACGGGGACGGCTGGGCCCGGGGGGCACAAAATGGCGGGAGCGGCCCTGGGTGGAGCTGCCGCCGCTGAGGGGCTGGGAGCGCGTGCAGC
>WKFP01013752.1:398085-505700 GCA_011057875.1 Pterocles orientalis
GGGGGGGGTCCCGCGGAGCGTCCGTCGGGGTGTTGAGCACGAACGAAGGGGATGGGACACGGCAGGGTTCCGGTCTCCTTCCGGGTCAGCCAGAGCTGGTGTTCGGACACCGGCTGTGTGGAGGAGCGGGAGCTGCCTGCCCAGGGCTTGGGGTCTGACAGCAGGAATCCTGGCGTTAGGGGTCACAACCCCTTCTCAGGTGGCTGTGCCTGCCCGGGAGCGTTGGGACAGCAGGCACACAGCTGGTACTGTCCTGTGCCATAGTGGGAGCGCGTGAATCACGCCCGCACGTGGCGGCATTGTTTTTCTAACAAAAAGTCAGATTTTAACCTTGAAATATGTATTTTAGGCTTGTTACACTGGAAGTAAGCTTTTCATGGTGTCATTTTAAGCATTTAATAACAGTACGATCTGTCTTGAGTGTGTTTAGATTTCCTACTTTGAAACCTACTGGTTTTTCTGATGCCTTCGTACGTCCAGCACAATGTGCTTATATCGAGGGGGCATCTGAAGTCTCAAAATCACTAAAGCTGGTATGGGTGGAGAAACTACTCAGGAGCGGTCTTTGAACTGGAAATCAACAGAAGATGTGGGCTGTCGGTGTACAGTAGGAGATCAGAGAAGAAATTCGCATCCCAAAAACCCTTTTTGTGGAAGAGTCGACTCAGTTTTTCAATTTTTGGTACTTAGGATTATTAATATATGTATTTTTTCAGAGAGCTTGGGTTTAAAATTGTAGCCCTGTGTTTTAGCAGACGTTATACACTTGTATATATACATACATATGTGTTTCAGATTGTTAAGCTAGTTGAAATTGGTTACTAGTTGGAACTTGATTTTAAAGCTAAAAATACTTCAAATCCACAAACTTTCAAAACTTTATAATGAAGATCTGAACTGAGAAAAGTTCCAGAACTAAAGCAAGGAAATCCTTTGTGGGTTTCAGTAAATTAAATAGTGAACATCAGTATGTTTTTATAGAACATTTTGTGCTTGTTGGTGATGTTCTTGTTTTGTTGTGCAAGATTTCTCATCTCTTCCTTTTAAGTTCTTAAGTTTTACTCTAAGCCAGATATACAGATTGCAAGGGAGACTTTGAGATTTTGTGTCTTTGAAAAGGAAGGTCAGAAAAACTAAACATTGGGATATATACTTAAAGTTCATCTTAAAACTTTATTCACAGTAAAAAGAAAATTATTTTCTTGCTATCCTAGTAAAACTTTAAAACTGAAACTTTGATCTTGCATTCTTCTTTTTCTTTGGAAGGTTGGAATTCATACCAAGGCATGGTTTATCGCTGGGATATTTCTACTAATGACTATACCAATATCTCTCTGGGGAATACTACAGCACTTAGTTCATTATACTCAACCTGAATTACAGAAACCAATAATAAGGTAACATTTCATGTTTTACCTGTGCTACAAATGTTGAATTTAATTCAGACTAAAAATACTTCTAGTAATATTAAATGTTCTTTTGTTATTGTAACAGGATTCTATGGATGGTGCCGATTTACAGTTTAGACAGTGTAAGTGTTCTTTTACTGTTAACAGCTCAATAAATTTCCGTTTGCTGTGAGAGTGAGGAAAAAGAGTGTCCCAGTTAGCAGGAACAATGCTGCATGGCAAGTGGTAGTCCTAGAAACTTCTGGGTATTGCTATTGATGGAGTACATCAGAAGCATAGTCCTTGCAATATCACATTCTTCTTGTGGAGCTTGTGGGATCGCTTTGGCTAACCCTTCTTAACTCTATCTGTCCTTGAGTATCCTTGGTGACGGATAAGGAAAGGGGGATGACAAGTGCCTGCTTTTGGTCCTTCCATCCTCAGTGACAGCTGAACTGGAAACCAGACTGATCCAAATGCTGTCTCAAAATTCAGTGCCTTACCTTTCTTTTCCGGCTTAGGCTTGGTACTAAAATTCTTTCCCAAGTTATACTGAGTGCTAAAGTTCTTCCTTATTGCTTCAGGGAGCAAAGGGCAAGATCCCACAAAAAATCCACTTCTGAATACTTTTATGGGACGGATTCTATTTGCCATACCCGATACTGTTCATGTAGACACGTCACTTGTGGTTCCATGCACAGAGATGATTTCAGCCAGAGCTAAGCAACATTCTAAATCTGTGGACTGTACAGGATGTGTGTTTACATGTTGTCATCACCTCTTGACGTTGCAAATACTTCCATTTCCCCCACAAAAGACAGCTTTCCATGAACCTTTCCTTTGATTTTTCTCCCGTCTCTTGTTTATGGAGTGTTACCCTTATGTACGTTCTCCCTTTTTCCTTTTTTTTTTTTTTTTTTTTTGAGAGAGAGACTGGGATTTAGAGTGTCTGAAAGTGAAGGAGAGTAGGGAAGAAAACATTTCGTTATTTGTTTCCTATGGGGAATATCAGCTAGCTCAGGTTGATATTACAATTTCAAGTACAAAATTTTCCTTTGGAAGAAAATTACCTGCTATTTAAATGATCTCCAGCCAGGCATTCAGGGACATTTCTGACATGCCGAAGTCTTTCCCCAGACTCCTGGACCTTATGGCCTTTGCTGCATATATATGGTATCCTCCTAGAGTGCTTGATCTGAGCTGAACATAAAGTTCTCTTTCTCAGATTTAAATCCTGTATTCTCAGTTTGCTAGGTGCAGTATCACATCTTCCACAAAGGTGTTGCAGCATCTGTCATCTCTAGTATTTCTTAACTGCCATGGGGTTGTGAAGCATATTCCTGTAGCTCTAATAAGGTCTGAGAAGGCGCAACATTCACTCTACTACAACCTAGGGAAGTATAGTAAACTCAAAATACCTGCCTCTATTTAACTGCCTCCCCCCCAAAAAAAACCCCAACAGCAGGACAGCTTGCACTGAGCAGTGCAACAGCAATGTGATACTAAAAATTAAAAATTGAAAGCTCTGACAGCTGATCGATAATCAGTTTTGCAAAAAAACCATTTTTCTGTGTGAAATCCTGGTTTAGAGGGATGATTACCACTTTAAGGCTAGTCTGTTGCTTTCTTCTATATTTTGAAAACATGCAAGAACAAACATTTACACATGAGATACCAAAAGAAATCAACTTTGTACTGGACTAAAAACTTAGTTCTCAAACTGGTATTGACAATGAAACAGTTCTATCTTGCCTCCTCCTAACAGGAGTAGGTTACGTGTAGGGAACCATCTCCTTAGTTACTTCTAAATAAAGAGTGAATTGTGTGGTCAGAGAGCACCTCTTGTACAGTACTTTAGGCATGTTTCCATTTGAAGCAGCAGAGATGCAATCTGCAGTTCTTGTATTTTTACAGAACGTTATTTTCTAGCTGTAGCATCACACTCTTATTAGCCAAATGCTTCCAGCCCTGTTTAATTAGTGCCTGCTGTCTAACGAAGCACTGCTTGCTGAACTGGCAAGCCAGTGTTGTCGTTGGAATCACTTTTGTCTTTCTTGCATGTAACCTTTTGTGTACCTCTCTTCTTACAGTGGATAGCTTTGAAATACCCCAACATTGCAATATATGTGGATACATGTCGAGAATGCTATGAAGCTTATGTCATCTATAATTTTATGGTTTTTCTTTCAAATTATCTAACCAACCGGTATCCAAACCTCGTATTAATAATAGAAGCGAAAGATCAGCAGAGACATCTGCCTCCTCTATGTTGTTGTCCGTCGTGGGCTATGGGAGAGTGAGTATATGATGATATCTTAAAATTCTAAGCTGCGTAATCACATACAAACATTTTGTTTGCATATTCGGTACTATAACTGTTGTTGCTTGGCAGAGGCAGTTCATGGTTTGCACACATTTTCTTTATGAACTGTGAACCCCTACTGAAAGCAGCTGTGGTTATGTTTTCATCCAGCTGTAAAACATTCTAGAAGTCGCAGTTACTGATGTGCATTGACTTGGGTGGTGCTTATTTTTGAAAAATATTGGAAAAAGGTCTCCTTGAATTTGCTTCCTTTGCTATCACACAATATTTGCCAAAAAGCTCAGGTACAATTGCTGGTAGAGCAGAGAGCCTGTTGCCTTTACTCCCACAGGTGAAGGACAAAAGGCCACACGCCTGTGACCGGCTTGTTTCTGCATGCTTAATCTGATAAGCATCTCTCTTAAGAGATTTTCATAAAGCTGTTTAAAATGTTCAAGACAAACTATGAATGTAAGTCATTCTTAAACACCTTCAAACACTGTGACAATTGCATTCTCTTTGCTTAGCCCCGCCAGAACCCTTCCATGGCTGCAAAAAGTGAATCATTGAGTGTTTCCTGTTATGTCTCTATAAGGTCTAGGTCTTCTCTGTATTGCACATATACACACTATATACCGTAGCAGCTGAAGTCCTGGAAGGAGGAGTTGAAATTATTATGAAATAAAAATTCAGTTTAGTGAAGCTACTGAGAACAGGAAACTTCCATAAGTGAATTGTTTTTAAATCCTTGTACAATAAATTTTGTGTTTCTCTTGCAGAGTTTTATTATTTAGATGTAAACTGGGTGTTTTGCAGTACACTGTTGTCAGACCATTTACTACCATTATTGCTTTGTAAGTACGCTCATAAATAATTAATATTGATCTTCAGGATGTAAATTTGAGTTACACTGGAGAGGGTTTTCATGCCCTTTGTATTGAATCAAGGCAGTTTGAAAGCAGACTCGTCGTGTTAAATTCTAAATGGATCCTGGCAATTTGAATCAACCTGTGACTTCTTTATGACTTCTCTCTAGCAAATGACTATTTGCAGAATTGAAATAATAAATACTTAATGCCTGCCGCTGAAAGGAGTGGGAGAGACTGTAAAGTGCTGTTTATGTGGGGAACATATTTTTTATGATCTCTTAATTTTTAGAGTCTTTTCTTCTTATCCCTTTTCTCATTGGCTTCAACAATTAGGTATTTTTAAAGTCAGGTTACATATAACTTTCAAATGTTACTAAAGTTTGTGTGTGACAAGCCTGGCTGTGTGCCCTCATGTATATCATATAACCTATTGTTGTAAAGCAGTAGCAGGCAGCTACACGTGTTGATGCTGAAAGCTTAATTTCATAAACGTTTTGATGGTCATTACTGTTAATTCTGTGGGACTGTAGAAAAAGTTGCTATTCACAAAGAATAACCATATAAATACTTGTATTACCTGTATGTGTTCTGTTAAAAGCAAAAGAGCAAGAAAAAAAATTATATTTAATTGTTGAATTAATTTAACAATGGGATATGTTAACCCTGCATTCAAACACTATTTCTTCTATGGAAATGCAATACAAACCTCCTATGGCATGTGCTGTGGGAAACTGATTCTTGTGCAGACCCATGATGCCCGTATTTGAGTACCAAGAGAGATTTTGGATTCTGACAAGTTGCTCAATGTAGTGAAGATTTAGCAGTTCAAGAAAGTGATCATTTACTAAATAGCGATTAATTCTAAAAATTCTTTCAGAATTTGTGAACTCGTGGGAGTGTATGATGAAGGAAACTTCAGCTTCAACAACGCTTGGACTTACTTGGTTATACTTAACAACATGTCACAGCTGGTGAGTATGGAGAGTACTTCTTTCTGCTCTTTTAAGTCATTGTATTAGCGTTCTGTGAATGTTCCTGTGTGAACTAGTGGGAGTCATTGTGTTAATGGCTGTAATTCTCAGGGGCAGAGTATTTCCCACTGTAAGTCAAAGTTACCATCTGTTAAATACTGCATATGCAAAATATTAGGAAAACAGATAATCAGTAATCCCATCCAAAAAGGGTGTCCTTGCCCTACTGCCACCACTGTTTGATGGGTGACTGTTACAGAAGGAGCTGGAACTGCTTTCTGTTGTGACAACAGTCCCAGCAGCAGCACAGACTTCTGCATGTCCTGGTTGACACGATTGCTTAAGAAACTTAGCAGTAAGAGGCTAGGATAGTGTGTGTGAAAAGGGGAGATAATTCCTTAGGTTTGGCCGTACATTAGTTTGGTTGCTCACAGTTATCGTTAATAGGAAACTTGTTCAGATTTGCCCAAGTGGAGGTTGTATTCATAGCCTCATCTCATAAAGAGGCAACATTTCAGGTGTTCTTAACAGAAGCCTGAAACAATACATGCTTTTTATGCCGTTTTCCCTAGAGATGTGCTTGGCATTGAAAAGATTTTATGGCACCTTCCTGTGCTTTGCTGTAGTGTGTGGATTGATGCCCTCAGTCTCTGACAATTCCATGCATTTCAGAAACACAATTTCAGGTTAAAAAGTCTGCTCTAAAACAGTAAGGCAAAGATGCCATAAATCCAAACCCTCTTTTCCAAAATCAATAGCTTTTTGTGTCCTACTGTGATATATTTTTTTAGCTGACGAGGTGTTGTAAAACAACTCCGTCACAAAATACACAAGAATTTGAAAGCTTTTCATCGTTTTCTTTTCTTTCTTAGTTTGCCATGTATTGTCTGGTGTTGTTTTATAAAGTACTACGTGAAGAACTGAACCCTATCCAACCTGTTGGCAAGTTCCTGTGTGTGAAGATGGTAGTTTTTGTTTCCTTCTGGTAAGTGGATCATTTACTGATTATTTCTTGCTCTCAGGGTGGATCATAAAAAAGCTAAAAAGGCTGGATATGTTTCTGAGATTGGAGGCCTCAAAAAATCTCTCCATCTTCTTTGTGAAGTGCTGTGAGGGGAAGAGGGTACTTGTATGATCGACAGAGCAGTCTTGGTCACTTGAGAGTATTTTTTAGACTTGCTCCTTAGTATTCTCAAGAACATAATTTATTTTAGAATCTCCACTTGCAATTATTTCAAAACAAAAAATGATTTTTTTTTTTTACATTTTGAAGTAAAAAAACCCCACTCTTTCAAAATAAGTTACTGTAAGTTAGCTAGAAGTCACCATTTAAGCATTTGACTACCTGAACATTACTCTGTGAGCCACAGTAATACCCTGTAAGAGAAGCAGCTTGTTCTAAAACTAACTGGAACAACCAACTCTTCTTTGGTTGTGTTCTCTATTAGTCTTCAGGACTGTAGATGAATTACTCTAGGATTGTAGATGAATCTCTTTTTAAGTCTTGTTTTGTTTTCCTCCTCTTAAAATCTAAATCCTTATAATTAAAGCTTTTTAAGTCTAAATCTTTATAAATAAAATCTAAATCTTTTATCTTTTTTTACTGTTTATATAAAGTCTTTTTTTGCTTTTTTTTGGTAAGATTCTTGCTATATAGATGCATATGTATACATAGGAACAGACCTTGTTTGCCAGATTTGCTTGGAGTTTTTTTGGCACTACTGTTACAATAATAATACTAATAAAAAGTATTCTTTATAGGCAAGCTGTGCTTATTGCTTTGTTGGTGAAAGTTGGCGTTATTTCTGAGAAACACACCTGGGAATGGCAAAGCGTGGAAGCTGTGGCTACAGGGCTACAGGTAGGAGCAGGCAGTTCCTTTGAGGAGGAGTGGCTATATGTAAGATGACATAATCTCAAGCAAATATTGCCATGCTGACTTTAAGTAACATAGGCTAGGTTAGTAGTGAATTTGGTACAAGTTGGGCTGTTTCAGCCAGTCACCCCAAGTGAGTTTTATGCTCAACATTTCTATCCCCATGTGTTGGGCAGGAGGAATGTGCCCCAGTTAAATACTTCTGTTGGATAGCCTTCTATTTCTTTGTGCAAGAATTCACATTAGAGCTCCTGCTTGTTGAATATCAACTTCCAGCATGTCAATCCATCAGGCAAGGACTGATTCCAGCATGTCTGTAGTACACACGGCTCTCCAAAGCCTGTGAAAGAGTATCCTACTGCTGGTGGAAAAATAGCTGATGCCAGTATCCCGAGGCAGTTGCAGTCTTTCAGTTGTAGAAGAAACCCAGAACTATTTTTCTCCAGTTATGACTGATTAAGTCACTACATCTTGTGTTGCAGGATTTTATCATTTGTGTTGAGATGTTCCTGGCTGCTATTGCGCATCACTACAGTTTCTCCTATAAACCTTACGTTCAAGAAGCTGAAGAAGGGTCATGCTTCGACTCTTTTCTTGCAATGTGGGATATTTCTGATCTAAGGGCAGACATATCAGAACAGGTTCGGAACGTTGGTGAGTAACAGACAGATTTGTACGATGTTAACAGCAGATGCATTTCCAGCTTCATTTTATACTGTCACCCATCTCTGTAGTACCTTCAGAACATTCCGTACCAAATCAGTGGCAGCTGCATCCCTAGACAATTTCATGGTGTATCCAGCACTTTGCTCTCTCTAGTATGTCTGTTTAATCTGATTAGTCTAGTTTTTCATTTTTCTTTTAAATAGATGGATCTCAGGGTAAGTTTCAGGTAGAAGGAAAGCATATCTTTTTATAATGGAAAGATATCCTTTTATTAATGAAAACTAGCATGGCCCAAAGAATCATCTTCTACTTTAACATGCTTGTTTTAGAGTTTGTGTTCAAAGACTCGGGTATTCTGCTGGAAGCATTAAAAAGTATTTTCATTTGGCATAATTCCAGGAAGGACAGTTTTGGGTCAGCCAAGGAAAATGTTTTTTGCTGAGGACCATGAACAAAACGAGCATACAAGTTTACTGTCTTCATCTACTCAAGACCCAATTTCTGATGCTTCTTCAATGCCATCTTCACCTATGGGTCATTACCAGGGGTTTGGACACACGGTGACACCTCTCACCACACCGACGACAGCCCCTGCCCTTGATGGTATTTATAACGCTTCTGCTCCTCGAGACACTGAGGAGTCACCTGAACTAGAGCACAACTTATCAGAGAAAGCTTTGGATAAAAGTTAGACTCAGCTTTTCTTTGAATGTGTCAAGGTGTCTTGTTATGTACTTGCCACACCTGTTCTGTTACCAGGTACTATTAGTGATGACAGTTGAAAAGCTTGGGACAGCAATCGCGCAGACAGGATGAGGATATGAATCTATAAGGTATGCGAGTATCTCTGAGTACCCCGTTAGTAGCAAACACGCACACGGTAAAAGTTTCTGCATAAATTTAAGTCAGCTTCTTAAAACTGGTAAACACCTTACATATCTGTGTTACACAAAAAGACAAGGATGACAGAATCACACTGACTACTGTTAATTCAAAAGAAATGTTTGAAAAAATGCATTTCTAAAGATGAAGTGTGAATACTCTAGCAGTGGGAAAACAATTTCAAGAATGTATTTTAAGGAGGGCATTAGCAAGGCATGTTTATATTAGCTTTGGCTGTCCTCTTAATGATGGTAACTTCCATACCCCAAGGCAGAAAGGAGTGTGGACAAAATGGTACTGTCTGTACAGCTGCCATCTTCTTCCCTTCCTGCATAGTTAAATAAAACCACTTCATGAAGATAATTATTACAGAACATCAGTAAAGAAAGCATTCCCCACAGGCCTCACTATAAAATTCCATGCCCAGAACATACAGTTGACCTATCTGCTGTCCTTGTAGCTCATCATTTGTAAATCTTTGACATTCAGAAGAGACAGCCAGGTTATGGATTAATACCTTACACTTGACTATTTTTTTCCTGACCTTCTAAAAGAAGAATAAGGGTTAATACCTTAAAATACATGGGGGGAGGGGATAAAGAATGTCAAAAAGGAAATAGAAAACAAAACCGGTTTATTTATTTCAGGCTGCAATTCCTTCTTTAACACTTAAGGTTTTTTTTAAGCTGCTAAAGCAGGGTATCTTGACCATGTGTCTGTAGTAATTTGTATTCATAAACGTGTGTGTAGGATTATTGTATTATGCCTCTAGTATAGACTGGGTTCAAATGTAATAGTTCATTTCTTCCCCCCCACCTCAGAAAAGACCTTTGCTAAGGTAAAAAACTAAGCGGCCAGTCTAATACTGGAGTTACTGGCATTACATTTCAGATCAAGAAAAAGTACACTTCTATAAAAAGATTATTTTGCAAAAACTGACAGAATCAGAGGGGTATTGTTTTTATCCCGTTACCAGATTTTTTTACTGCTATTGCATGTTTCCAATCTGACAAAAAATCCCTAGAGCACTGGCTTTCTAAGTGACATCTGAAATTTCTTTTTCAGCACTGGTAGCATTTACAGGATAAATGTTTACTGGCTGTCACAGTAAATTCATCTTAAGTGCTTTTTTTTTGGCAGTACTAGTGTGATGTAAATATCGCGCCTTACTCACTAGGCTGCATATTTTATAGCTCTGTACTTACATATCTGAAGTTAGTGGGAAAGTGCAAATCATCATTTTTCATTTGCCAAGTCATTGCCTTTGTTGTAAATAAGCATTAAAGACGTTATTTAAACTGTTCACCTTCTTTCACTGTGATTTACTGCTACAGTAATTTTATGAGTGTCAATGACACATGAATACAACTGTCCTCTTCGTGGAAGGCGATCTTAACTACAAGAGTTGGTGCTTTCAGTATGTTAAAGCTTGTACTGAAAAAGGATTTCTTGTTGGAGCTTATGGAGAATCAGAATCTACTTCTTTATGCTTGACTCCAGCTATCTTTATCCATGCCATAGCCCTGTTCTAGCAGGAAACAACTTGTAAAAGCTCACACCACCTGGGGGCTTCAGTGCCTTCTGCAGCTACCAGTAGAAATAATCTGCTTTCCTGAATCTATACAGCTAAAAAGGGGCAGTGGTAGAAATCACACCTGAAGGATCACAGCTGCCTGAAACCAAATAACTGTTGTGCTCTAGCTTTTCAAAAACCTCACCCTGAAGATTTTGTTATTAATACCTGAAATTCTGCCTGTTTGATGTAGTTAGGTAAGGTACAGAGACAGGACTTTGATAGGAAAACAGCTAGTTCAGTGTCTGGGTTGCTTTGGTCACAGCATTTCTGGAAAGCTACCAACGTATTATTACTCAGCTATTTGATTCCACATGCACAGTATTCCTGCTTTTTTTTGTGGGAGAAAAGTTATTTTTTCATTGAAGTAGCTTATAGGATCATACCTTGCCCTTGAAGATTGCTACTGAATTTCCAAAATAAATAGAAAGCTTTCAATGACACCTACCCTGCCTTTTGAAAACTACTACAACAGTATTCTACAGCATGACCTATCACATTTCTATTAAATAGTTCACATGCAAAGAGTCCTTCATCTTTATATTAACCACAAAAGGTTAATTGTTTTATGCCTCATCCTGCTCTTGTCTTCCTTAACACACTGCTGGGAAACTCAGAAATGGGCATTCTCAGCCCTTTATCTGCTTTCCCTGAGTAAGGGTAGAATATGTCCTTAATTTTTCTTTATTTCATTTTGCTCTGTTATTAATTACTAAAAAAATGTAATAAATATGCCTAACAACTATTATTTAATATTTTTGCTTTCATCAGTGGTCTTTCGGCAGAAGAAGCCTGGACACTTCTCTATAAAACTGCTTTGGTGAAATTATCCTGTACCTGCTGGGTTTCATTGTGTCAGCAAGGAACTTAGGTTTTTGGGGGTGTTTTTTTGTTTGTTTGTTTTTTAACAAAAGCTGTTTTCTGTGTAGTATGAAAAGACTTTCCTACTCTAATTCACTTACCCTTAAGTAGGATGCTTTGGCAACTGAGAAGTGCAACTGCAGTTTGAGAAACAAGGACTCTACCCTAACATCCACAGCTGTTTATTTCTGGTACAGGCATCTGAATGCATTTTCTCTTACTACACAGCAGGGTAGCAAGACAAGTCTGTCCCACTCCTGTAGTCACTGCAACAGCTAGCAATCAGGGTTTTGCTGGAGCGAAGACAACACCTCCCCGCCTGCTCGATAAAATAGATACCCTGACAGTGCAACCTTCAGTCCATCGCTGGAAACTAGGCATCTACTATTAAAGCAACAAAATAGCCTTTTGATCAGTAGAAAATGTAGACTTTAATATAAATTACCATCAGGGATATTACGAACAGTGAATTTATGCATAGGTAATGAACCACACCTCGGTTTACACCTGCTATTCTTCACCGTTTCACTGTAATGCTGATATTGCTTTTATGGTGCTGAACATCGAGCACAAGTTCGTCTCCAACCTGAACTTGGAGGGGCTCATCGAGAACAACTGCAGCTTGTTTCCAGTGCGAGAGCTGATCTGATGTATTCAAGCTATGCTCTTCATCTAGATGGATGTGATACCAGAAGGGAATTGCAGTGACTCGGCCAGACTTACAAATTTGTACCTAAAAATATTTAAAATATTAGTTTAGTCCATGACACCCTTTCCAAAGTAGTAAGCAAATAAAGTAGTTCAAACCATTTAAATCCATTTCAGAGAAATCTGCAGACAAGTAAATGATGTACTGAAATTTTCAGCCAAGGTGAGCAATGAACAAGCAGCAAAGCACACTTTTAACTTCACATACACACACCTCACCTTCACTTCTCTGCTGGAGCTGTTCAGTAGAGGGTTCATGAGATCCAGCCTTAAAAGCTCTGCGGGCTTGCTCAAGGGTATGCACGGTAATGTAGAGAGATCCAAATACACACGAACAGGTACCTAGGAGTATGTACCATAACTTCAGGCTGCAGTAGCCATTAAGAAGTGAAAAGTTAAGACTTAATCATAACGCAAAAGTTTCTAGAAATTACTGAAATGCCTGTAAGAGACAGACAAAATGCACCCTTCTAATCCTTTCTGAAATGTGACCGTGGGGATGCAAAATGAGGAAGGAGACAGTAACAGCACAGTCGCTATTCTGTACGGTAACACTGCATCTTTCATTACTCACAAAACTTCTCCCACACCAGTTCTAAAACAAATGTTAACCCATTTTAGTGTATCTCAAGGTCCCTGTCTGGTCACATAAACTCTCTTGCTAACTTCAACAATAGTGAAGAGTTTGAGCTCTTCAGTTTTCTTGCGTGTTACACCAAAACTAAACAGCTAGACAGCTGCAGGCTTTGCAACTGTGCCTGGAAGACACCAACTGACTTCGTACCTTGAACTGGTTGATAAAAGGGGCGATATTAAACCCAAGAGTTGGCTCTGTTCCTTGAACAGCACTCTCCAGTAACAGAGACTCTGATTCCACAAGCATCCCATATACCAAAACATACTGTGGGAATATCTTCCCTCCACTGTGGAGTAAACATCTGTAAGACGAGAGAGATTTCACCTCTAAAGCGGATCATTCAACAGTGATGAAAGAATATTAACTACATTTAGGAAAGACACACCAACTCTTCCTCTGAAGTCAAGCCCTCATAAGCATTTGAGTTTGCTATTGTTTGACCAGACAACTGTATCATCCAAAAAAATAAAACTTGTCACATAATATTAAAACCAGGGAATTAAGTAATTTTTTTTTCTCAGAAACTGCTATTTCAAGATGAAGACGGTGGGATTTATTCATAGCACCGGCATCTAATACTGAAGGCCTGGCACAAATGCTTAATAAAACTGGAAACTGGCAAGTACACATTGCTGGGGCACTGGTTAAGGAGGCTGCATACCCACAGGGAAACAAAACTTGGGGAGAATTTAAGTCATTGTTCTGTAAGTATTTAACTGAAGCTGACACCAATACAGGAGACAGTTTGTTTTCCAGAAAAAAACACCTGAGCCTTGCTTGGTCTCTTGCTACAGAATATCACTGCTGAGAGGAGCAACAGGGCAGCACAGCAACATGGCAGCAGCTTTCATTCAACATAGTTTCAATCATCTCCAATTCCATACAGATTAGATTTCTTTTTCCTAGAGCAGGCCTCTCTGCATAGGAATTGGGTACCTAACTAGTAATTTTGTAGTTAGAAAAAAACATTTTCAAGTTTTAAGATAATGATGGATGCCTAGGAATACTTTCGTCCATTTATACTATACCTGGATATTGCAGCTTTTTCCATCACCTCCTGCTGGATTAAACCTGATGTCTCTATAACATCCAAGATAATAATACTCCACAATTTGTCGGATTTGGGTCTCTGTAGCACCACGTTTTCATCTTCCAAGTGGCTGAGCCAAAACTCCAAGGTTTCCCTAGGGAAATGGTTAGCTTCTGAAATGACATGAAGCGCTGCCTGATGCTGTTCTTTCTCAACAGAACTGTAGGCTCTAACCGGTCCAAGTTTGCCAGCTATAATTGGCAGGATGGAGAAGCCTTCAGATACATCTAAAATGTACAAAGGATCAGGAGCCACATCGAGAGAGCTCTTGTTTTGACTCTCCTGGAGGTTCATCCCACCATCAACATCCATGGACTGCAAGTCCTTACTTGGATTTAATGACAGCAGCACTTTGCCCATGGCAGCTTTGAAGCACTCGTGGTACGGCGCGTTGTTCAGCAGGGCGATTTCAGTGGATTCCAGCACGCACACGTGACTGCTGCCATCCTGTTTGCTGGTTGTCTGAAGACCAGCCAGAGCATTGCATAATTCAGCCTCATTGCCCAAGCTCAGCGTGTCGTCTCTGTCACCAAAGTCCATCCCACACTCTGAAGCCAAAGAAGAAATCTTCTGGATCTTCAAGTAGCAGTCTTGACAGCAAACCTCCATCGTCACAGTGTCTCCAGTCTTCACGGAATAATCTTGGCAAAACAGCACAGAAAAGTCATGTCAGTGACTTTACAACAAACATCACTAAAGCAGCCCTACAGTGCTTAAAAAACCACAAGACAACCAAACATTATCTCATTTCTTCATCAGTTGTTAACTAGGGTGTACGAAAGAATTTTTCTAGTCTGTAGCCCAGAAGCTGACATCTGCAATTGTGGGTCCCTTGTCTGCTTCATCGCAGAGTCCCATGAACAAGACCTGACGCAGGGACTGTGTACTACAGTGCAGAAACACCACCAGGAACCGCCTCACAGCTACTTGCCCTTGAACTTCTCCTACACCTACTTGCTGCCACTTCCTAATCTCCAAGATGACCCAACTCCCTCAAAACCAAAATGAAACCAAGTTAATGTACTCCAACGAGGAAATCCACAGGACGTACCAAGGAGGCCCTGCACAGGATAAACTGCCTGTTCCCAGCAAGTCTCCTCACTGGGACTTGTAGATAGAGCGTGCTCATCATCAAGCTGTAGTACAAACCACACCACAACAGCATCTAGCACTCCTCCTTCAGTGACCGGCAGGCTGAGCTTCCAGGGTTTTCTATCTGCAAGGCTTTTCAGCTCCTGACCAAGTGGAAAGAGAGAAAAATTGTGAAAAAAGTTTCTTGCCATAAATAAAAAATGTTTTTTATTACACTAAGTCAGTCAAATTGCTGCACCAATCCAGGAGGGGACCCAACAGAAACCTCAAGTTAACAAGCCACTACAATACCAATTATCATCATTAGTGCTCACCGGCATAGTGCCATTGTGTACGTGTCCATCAGCCATTAAAGCACACATGCCTACCTCTAAGCATGTTCATGTTTGAAAACACTGACAAATGCAAGAAAGGCTTTAGACTGGCAAGGCTTGCTGTATGAAAAGTAATAACAACAAAGCCATTAGGCGCATACTTCACTTAAAACTTGTGTTCTGTCAGTTCTAGACATATCTTACATAACCACTGAATTCATGCAAACGGAAATCCAGCAAAATCCTTACAAAAACACTACGTCAAACATCCTTGAGGATATTTTCTCTGCTCCTTGGGCTGTAGGATTTGATTAAAAGCTCAGGCACGTACCATTTCACTACTGGGAAGAGCTAAGTTCTCCCCAAAGGGATCAGGTTATAAGTTCTCCAAAACTCCTAAAAAGTTTTGAATATGCAACAGGAATTAAGTCTTCTTCCATGTACAATTTCTTTTTCTCTGCTTCCAACATTCACAAACATAAAAGGCCCATATCTAATGTCTTAGATAGTTCTGGCACAAACAGATTAACAGGAGGTCAATCACAAGGGTCCAAAGATTCTCTTAGTCACAACCATTCTGCTTAGTGACAGCCTTGTCTAAACATTTACCAGCTTCCTGATCTGCTTAGGTCACCATTTGTCCTGAGTTTCAATCTTAAAAGTCACAGGACAAAAGAGAAGTTCCACTCTCAGAACATGAGTAGCTCTCACATGCTGCATTTTTTATTTTTTCCCCTCTTTATTCTCATTCTGTGTTCTCCAAGAGTTGGTCTACTGCTCTTCTTACAACTGAGAGATAGCTGAACAATGCGCGTGTCAAAATTACTGGATGCTAATGAAGTTCATGAGATCTCACTGCTTGTCAGTAAAAGTGCTTTGCTGCTAGTAATTTTTTCCCATTCCTCCTCAGCTGGAGAAAAGCGTAATAATTTCAAGATTTGCTGGCAGTAAACCCCTTGAAGCAAGACAGCAAGAGCACAAGCGTGCATCTATTTCTCTGCTTTTGGGAAGTTATAGCTATTTAGAAGTGTATTTGATATTAAAAATATTCTTCCTGATTACTCCTCAGAAGCAGCAGGCCCAAGGTTCTCACCCCCTGGTTCTAGTAACTGTAAACAGCAAAGAAAATAAAGCAACAAGGCAAGAGGAATAGGCAGTGAAAATAGAAAGGGATGCTATGCCACCTGCCCTCTGAATAAGATAAATTTGCATTTAAAAAAGTAAATGCAGCTACAAATAGAAGGAAAAACTACATAAAGAATGCAGTTATCAAGTCTCCTATGTCTTGATCCAGAATGTCTCAGATATTCCACACAGTAACTTCTCATGAAAATTAGAAAGAGACAGTATCTGTCATCACTGGCAACAGCTCAGTCCCTTAGGGCCCGAAAGCGAGACTGAGCTTTAATTACTGGCTGCTGAGGTCAACACTCACTTCCACTCCCAGTGGCACTGATCTGCTGCCAGCGAACACGCACACAGGTAGTACCTGGCGAGGTGAGTGTCTGCAGCCTGCAATTACAGCCTGGGCTCATTCCCCGGCCTGAGGGGAACTCCGCTGCTGCTGCTGCTGCCGAACTGCAACAACAGAGTCATGAGCTCAGCCTGAGAAATGTGGTTGCACTGTATTTTAAGTCTTTTTCTAAGTTCTCTCAATTTAGCTCTGGATAGTTAGCCTAAGCAGAGCAAACGGAACATCCCTCTCATTCTCTGAAACACAAGCTTAGAAACTGGTTCTTTGAAATTACCTTACCAGTGCTAAGTGATTTCATATCTCAATGGCAATCTTTAGTAGGTAACTCTGCTACCGTTACTAAGTATAGCAGGTTTGGGTTTTTTAATTCCAATAGAAGCACAGACAATTTATCTTTTTTACTGTTTTATTTCCTTATGTGCACTGATGTAATGCCCAGGTATGGCCATGACAAAAACAACACACACACCCCACAAAAAAATCCCAGGTTGAAAGTAATCTACCAGTGCTTGGCACTGCCACATTAGCCCAGTGACAAAAGTAACACCAAACAGCAACCACTGATTCCAAATAAATTAATTCCATTTCTTCCCTTTACCTCTGCTCACGATATCTTAGCATTTCATGACAGGAACACCCCATTAATCTAACTGGAAACTTCAAAGGAGGAGTTCTAAAACATGGTTTAAAGAGTAACACTGTGCTTTACTCCTTAAAATTATCCTCACACGCCTGCCAGCAGGCAGATGCTTAAGAGCAGGCACCTCTCAGATGTAATAGTTTCTCACAGATGCCAGAAGCCAAAACAACATTAGGTCACAGAGAGATCACTCCCAGTAGTATTCAAGAGCCTTCTCTTATTTCATTTTTAATCTCAGAATGTCAGAAAAGCCAACTAGGAAAAGCTATCGATTCAGAAACACTGCAACTCCTGGCCAAGCAGTCGCCAAGAATTTCATTTATATAACAGAATCTATTTTAAGCTCTGACTCACCACTTCTGGGCTAACTCCTCACCACGGGGTCAGCGAGCAAGAATCAGATGTTATCTTTTTAGGATGCTCAGCTGCAAGTGGCTGAGGTCCTTGCCTTACAGTTCAGGCCTATTCAGTATACAGATAAAAACATATTTTGTGCAAAACACACAAAATAATGCTACGATATTTTAGAATGCCGTACTACAGAAATAGCATAATCTTTTACACTTTCCCATCAACGGACATTTTTACACGACATGTAAAATATATCCTCTTTTGTCTTCAAGAGTTTCTTGAAGACTCTAACTTCAGAGGAATAAACTAAGTCAGCTCCACAACTGCATAAGCCATGCAAGATTGGTCTATTGCATTCCTCCTCCTCCTCCCTGCACCTAGGCTGGCAGTTGTTTGATCCTACAGTGAGCTAGTTTAGTTCCTCTAAACTATGTGAAACAAACAAAAAACTCCACCTTCAAAACCTCACAGCTTGTCACCTGATGAATCACATCACCACATAAGCAGCCAAGTAGCAAAACCAGCAGAGGATTTTAGTGGAGCCCTGCCAAGTTTGCACTTGTGAACTGTTCTGAAATTTAACCTGGAAAACAAATAAGATATGGGGCTCTTGTTATTCATAAATGGATTACTTATAATGGATTTTAAAAACAAAAATCCTTACCTGCAGATTGTTGAAGTCTACTGTCATTATTTGACAGGGTTCTGTCAAAGGTACGTAACCTCCAGGGATACGACTGAGCTTCTCAGTGGTGTAAGGTTCAACAGTTTCCTCTGAGCCAGCAGAAGCGTACGTTGGACTGAAGAACTTCACTGAATTTGGCAAGCGCACACCAGCAACTTCTTCTGTTCCCACTCTGAGAGTAAAAGGAAAAAAGGGAAGGAATGAAACTCCAAATAATTTGACCAAAACACCCAAAGAAAATTCTTCCCAGGCTGGCTAAGTATTTCTTAAATGCAGAGTGTAAGAGTAGAAAAACTGAAAAATAACACCACAGTCCTGGGGGGTCTTTGTTATGTTCAGAGCAGCTCTAAAGCACAGAAAACACACATCCCTTTCAAGAATCCCAACTCAAATGCTGCCACTAGAAACGGAGAAAAAGCCCAATACGTCGTCATAGGCCACAGACTTCTGCCCCCTTAAGTACCACTCCTTGAGTCTCGATAGAGAACTAGAAAGACGAATATAGTCTGTGACAATAAGAACAAATCAAGCTTTTCTTCTGCTGCTGCATGGGACAGGTAATTAAGGTGGGTTTTTTTCAGGTGAACAGAATAGTCAGAACAAAGGTGATAGATATGCAATAGGAAAATGCATTCTTAGGGTCTCTTTGACATAGAACTTTGATTTTGCAGTTCCTTTACATACTTATCAAGCACAATCTATGCAGAATAACACATTTTTCATAGTTACATAGCTGCAAAGGAAGTCTGAGTTGATTTCTTGCTGGAAAAAGCTTTGACAACTCAGAATACAGGTCTTCTCCTTTGTAAGAGATAAAATCAATCAGGTTTCTAGAAACAACCTCATACAAAACGTTTCAAAGCAGAAAGAATGCTGTAACTGCTTTAAGCAATTACTTACATACACTATCCATCTCTCCAGTTGGAGGACTTAAGATATATTCTCATTTTCAAAGTATGAGTCAGGAAGTTACAAGAGACAAGTCTTGCACAAGCGACACTTCAGATTATTCCGCAAAGGATTTAGTGCTTCCCGTTTGAGTGACAGCTATCCAGCAAATCTATATTCTTACAGCGACAGCTAGCACTCAGAAGTTCAAGTGACTAGTTAAATTTCTATTTCTACAACTGTTTTTAATTCTGAATCAGTTTGTCAGGAAACTCCCCTCCCTGCAAAACATCTCCCTTACAACCAAGTATGACTGGACAGGCTGTCTGATCATCTCATCGGATAGTCATCTCCTTGATCTAGACAGGCTCCCACTCACAAAACTGACCACGTTGCCTTTTGTCATAACCTGGATTCTTAAGCAAATAGATTTCAACCCTTAGGCACAGCTAAAATACAGAAGTGAATCAGACCCTGTCTGTGGAGCACATTCCCTAGCAATGAAAGTATATATGACATATATAAAGCACATAGTAGGTACTTCACAACAAATACTAAGCATTAGTATTTACACATTAACACCACAAACATTAACAGCAATTGTAATCTTCTCACCTGCTCAGTGAAGTAACTTAGATATTTTAACAACAAGGATGAGGATGTATTCTCCTTCATTTGAAACTGAATCCATGTATTATAAACAGAACAGCTGCTGTATGAAGCCTATATTGTGGAAGAGGCCAGCAGATTGTTATACCATAACAAACTCTTCTGGCTTCACTATATAAGCACTGAAGAAGAGCCAATTTATTTCTTCTCTTTCTGGGGCCTAAAAGACTACAAATTAAATAGTAAAAAAACCCCTGAAACCTGTACTTCTTACAGTGACTTCAATTAGTACATTAACCCATGTTCTGGCATTTTTTATTCCAAGTGACTAAATGTAGAGGCACTAGTAGCAGTCCTACGTTCTCCTAGAATATTGTTTTACTTTCACATAATATAACTCTTGAAAGATATCGAGTTCAAACTCGAAAAACAATATGTAGTATACTCTGGTATCTTGGAAGTTTTGTGGAAAGCCAAATTTATCCCTAGTAGAACTCAAGTCTTCTCACAATTCATTTGTTCTTCTGGAAGTAAACACATTTCGCATGGATCTGAAAGCACTGCTTCAAAGAGTGAACCATAACTTCAGGAGAAAATGAAATTTAACTGTAACAAAAAAAACCCCCAAGCTAAACACCACCATAGTGGAGTTCGGCCCAATAGCAACTCCAGGGAACACAACCAGCAGGTACAAGCAGCAACAGCCTCAGTAAAGAAACATTACAACTATCCCTAAAACATCAAACAATAAAGCCACAACAAGGGGTAAACTGGCACAAAACTTTTTGTAAAGTTGGCTTAAGTGCACCAAAAATAGAATTAGAAGAAAACTGGTGTGACTTATGGACTGGACAAGGCTCTGAGCAACGTGATGTAGTTGAAGATGTCCCTGGTCATTGCAGGGCGGGGTTGCACTAGAAGACCTTTAAAGGTCCCTTCCAACACAAACTGGTCAATGATTCTATGATCTAGAATTTAATTATATCCTAGGAAAGAAAACCCTAGAAACAATCAGAACACAAGAAATGAAGCATAACTTAAGATTGCTAACACAAAGGGACGGAATACAAAGCAAAAGATCAGCATCAGACACAGACAGATGACTGTCATCCGCAAGATTTCAACAATTAGAGTGAAAGGGGATTCCCTCCCTCAGCAAGATTAATCAGTGTTTGATGCTTGATTAAACACACACTTAAATATTCCTCATAAAAAACCCCACCTCTCAGATATTCATAGATTTCTGGGCTCTACATCTATTTACAACCACTAAAAAAAATAAAATCACAAGTAAAAGCTCAAAGAAAAGCTCTATTTATGGTACAAGACAAACTGTACCTGATGATATAAAAAGCATCGGAAAAGATACCTTCCCACTGTTATTTCATTGGACATTCTGCTCAGAAAAAACATCCAAAACCCAGAGTTTTGCTGTAGATCATGGAAACACTTAAGAAAATATGGAGACCTGCATATCAGAATAATTCTGAGCTCTGGATAGTTTAGATCTGAGAATAGGCAAGTGTTTTACACAAAGCTTTATAGCACTTGTTAAAATAGACTTAAGACAGGTATTCTTACTAGAGCAAAAAGGCACCTCAAACCATAAGGGCAGAAAATTTAAAGGTGACATTTTGTAAGGAACAGTCAGTGCCATGTTTCAAAGCAAAACTTATCTTCTAACTGGTGAATAATTAGCTTCTCCTAAAAAAAAAGTTCTTCTATGGCCATCAGCTAAGGGAACTTGTGTCTCTTTCTGGCCACTCTCCAGGACTAGTGCATTAGAAAAACCACTGATGCAGCCTGGCTGTTTTTCATCCAGTACAGGAAGGTCCTGTAAGAGTTAGTGTTTTCTTTAATTTGCAACAAAGTTAATCCTGAACAAAACAGATCAAGTCCAAACCTCTCAGACAGAGGCTGTCTCCATACAGTGATACTGTTCTAGAAGATGAGAAAAAATAAAGAATGAAAGTAACCGATACACAGTCAGAACTGGTCTCAGCAAAGAAACCTTGCTACATGCAATTCAGAATTAAGCAAGGCACATATTCAGAAAGAAAATGCTAGGTGGGGTTATTTACAGGCTTTACAAAATCCTGTCCTCATCTTCTGGAAAGGTTAGATCGAGCAGGGAGGTATGGAGCAGATTAGAAAGAGGGTAAAATGAGGATAAAGGCCAAGCGTTAATCCAAGAATCCCTAACACAGAAATTGAGAAGTAATTTTACTGTTAAAGAATTAAATGTCTTTAGTGTGTGTCAAAGGCATGTATTTCAGCATAACTGAAAATCAGGAGTTTCTGATGAAGTGATCCAGAAAATCTGAACCACAAAGGGCACGGAGGGAAGAGCCTGGAAAAGGGGTGGGGAGGGTGAGAACAGAAATCTGCTTAGTGAAACAGATTCAAGAAGTAGAGAACAGTAAATGAAAAATCCTCAAAAGCCACCAGTCTCTCCTCCCAAGTAACAAATACGGATTCAAACTGTGCTGGAGTTTAAACATACCTGTGATGTCTACGTATCTCTTTGCATTCCACTGCCATCCCAAATATTGTAGCACTTGCAGGAATAACTCGGCCACAGTCTCTAGTACTGACATCTTGATTTTTAGGCTGTGAAAACATAAATAACATCACACAATAAGCCAGTGATCTATTTCTCCCATTACTGCAAAGCCTAGGTTACAGATTGATGAGCCATTCAAGATTACAGCCAAAACATCAGTAAATTCGTAGGGACTAATAAAGTTTTTGTCATTCCAGTTGACCATTAAAGGAGTTTCTTAAATATTGTGTTTCCACATATCCACACATCAGCTTTACTTTTCAGCTTATTCCTTCCTCTGTGTAATTCTAAAAGTGTTTTTAATTTGCAGTCTGTTAGAATATATTGAAACATTTGACGACTTTTCCTTTATGCGTCATTCATGTGCTTAACACTAGAGGTCATCAGTTTCAGTTCTATAAAAATAAAAAAGCTTTCAGCCAGGTAAGACTTTTTTTTAATTAGTTGGAATCAAGGGAATATCAAAATAGAAGAGAAACCTTTATAATTCTTAAGACTAACAGAGTTTAACCCATATAAGTCTCTTTGTCATATTACTTTGCTTAATGTATGCTAGCTAAAATGTAAAATCCATAAAATAAATCCTGATAGACATAGTGGAATTGTTCAGTCTTCCAAAAAAGTTCAAAGTTAGCAAAAAAAAAAAAAAAGAGCATAAGCATATGGCATATTTACCAAATTATAATTGACTGCTCCCTAGTGTTATGATGAGGAATAATTCTACCATAATTCAGCATTTTCTGCCTAGACTGACACAACTTTCTGCTACCTAGTTGGTATCTCAAAACAACCAGGTTGCAATCAAGCTTGTAGGAAAATAGTGCTGTTAAAACACACACAAACCCCTTTGGTGTTATGTATAAAGAGAGGGGAGGAAAGAAAAAGAAGGAAGGAAAAAAATAAATGAACTGTGATCAAGAGTGAACTGTGTCATGCTGGAAGGTTACATCAGTAAACACGCATTGCAAGTACCTGCCTACTCAGAACACGAGCTCACAGAAGTACAATGTATGCAGCTGCCTCACGGCCTTTCACCAAAATAAAATTAACAAACCCAGATCACCCATTTTTAAAACGTCAATAGGTACGAGATATTTACAAGACAGTTGTTCCTCATACATGCATGTGTGTGAACGTGTGCACAGGCACACACACATATATGCACAAATAAACATCAAACACAAATCCCATCTATATGTATGTACCCACATCACCTACCTTTGGTTGCAGAAGTAGATGTTCCCAAGCATGGATCAAGCTCTCCACAATTCCTTCTCCAAATAAACCAGCATCAACTGTTTCTGTGACAACCAAGGAAACTCTAGATAAGAAAGAAGACACCATGAAATATAATGTATAACACATTCCTGTTAACAGTCATTCTTTTAAAGAAAAAAAACCAAAACAAACTAAAGCCACCACATCAATGAGAGCTCAGAGCAAAACTTTTACCCCATGTTCTGATATTTCACTACAGACGGGCAACTTAATTCTTCCAACAAATGACATGTTTTAAATTGTCATTAGAAATGATTCAAGATGCAGATTAAGACAGAATAAATATGCAGCAAGCATTTACCATAAGGTTTCTTGGTCAGTGTTTGTTTACAAATTGTGTGAGAAGAATCAATCAAAAGAGAAAGATGCTCCAGCCTGGGCACAGAGCAAACGATACTGCAGAATATGTATTCTGTCTGAATCATGGTCAAGAGTATGCATCCATGCACGTGTGTTACAGGACTTTTCAAAATTCCTTTTTAATCAAAGCACAATAAAATTCCTATGCAGACTAGGGGATCCTAAAATCCTAAATCCTTTGTATTTAGATCAAAAAGCATATGGCATGATAAAGACAAGACATTTCCAGAACAGTAACAAGTTATTCCTGACAGGTTACATCCAGTAACTCATCATGCACACTAAGAGGATGCACATGACCAGCCACTCTAGCTCAGCTGACACAAACAGACAAGGCTTGACTTGCATGTAAACCATGGGAGCTTCACTGTTCCAGGTTATGAGCCTGTGCCATCACCACAGAAACTTCATTAGATGTCAGTAATTAAAAATAAAATGGACTCTTTCCTTCCCACATTTCATCTCCATCCCTAGTAGTGGTGAGCTGAAGGGACAAACCAGTGCTCCACACACACCAAAGCAAAAATCCCCTTGGATTTCTACCTGCTCAAAATTTACAGCTCCCCCTGAAGAACCCCTGCTGAACGGGACAGTGCGCATGGAGGAGCAGGGCAGCACGACAAGCCTAGATCACATACTGAAAGCTGTCATGGTCACCTAATTCTAATTTGCCAAGACCAATTCCAAGCTGGTGACCTGTCCCAGTAGCTCTTAGTATATTTTAGAAGACATTACCTAATATTGGAAAAATAAGCTACTTAATTTCTCAAAGCACGCTGATCTCTGCTATACAGACATGTGGGCAGATGTGTACATACAAACAAACACAAAAACCTGTTCTCACAGGACAAACTGCAACACCCCTCTATTGAATTTTACTCCAACATCTCAAGCTGCGCTCAAAGCCCTACAGATCCCTCCCACAGCAGGGTGCTGACATTCGGGGCTGGAGTCAGCCCATCCACCACCACCCTCCAGATGGAAACATCCAGGACCCCGCACACATCCCATGGCACCCTTCTTGCCTCCAAACATAATAGCACTCTCCTTAGGGGAAGAGAGGACAGGAGGTTTTCCTGCACTCCCTGATCAGAAGAGGCAGACAACCCGCAATTTCCCATATCTGACAGACACAGAAGTTGATGTGGAGCTGCAGGGGTGTGGTATGTCCCAGGAACATTCTTCCTTTGCAGGCCCTACTACATACCTCCATCCTATGCATGGGCTGCAGAAGTGAGCTGTAAGCTACGTATAAAAGTGTGTTACATGACAACTTATGAAGAAGTAATCTAGTTTCGTTTTTCCTATTGCTGAAATATAATTGCACATGCCTCAAAGCTCCCACCAGCAAAGAATTAAACTTAATTATGACACTGTTGATTTACTATAAGAAATTACTATGCTCTCAAAAAATGTTATCATTTCTGCACTGCTCTGTAAGAACATAAAACTTAAAGAACCTTCTCACATTCTGGCTAAATATCATAGACAGAGGTCTTTCCCGTTCAGGTCACAGGGTATTTTCTTGAATTAAGAGCAAATTAAAAACAATATCACACCAGTGAGCAACAACGTACCTTTCAGGTATGTCCTTTGGAATTTCTATATCAAGTGACTTCAGATGCAGAAGTTTGATCTCTCTTTCCATATTATTAGCTGCCACCACATCACGGGCAAGTTCATACATGGTTTTTGATAATTCACAGGCATAGACATAAGATGCTCCTGCCTTTTTCGCAAACATACTAAAAAACAAGGATCAGGGCTTTCTCCTTCCAGTTTAAATCATTTTAGGTAAAGCACAAGATACTGAGTTTTAAGTTACATATCCACATCTGCTTCATATTTCTAAGAAAACAGTTCAAGTCTAAAAATCATCATTAGGTGAACTGAAGACTGATACCACACAAATACATATCCTCATGATCTGCTAACACAGAAAAAATACAGGTGGCATAAGGATACTCCTCAGCTATGCTAAAGCCACTCTTTATACTACGGCATCTTCATTAAGGAACTTCCTATACACAAAGCATCTGCATTAAATTTAAAAAAAAATAAAGGGTTCCAAAAGTGCTGCTAAACCCTAGCCTTCAGACTCAGCAACTTCTGAAAGCTTTGTTTCCTTTCTTAATTTTTATCTCAATAAAGGCATGAAAGTAAATTATTTTTTTCACTAGCAACCAAATCTCCTTAGACAACGAATATGTTTCTACCAAGTTCATGTTAAATACGCACTTGTGACACACCTCAAGATCCCTGTTCCTGTTCCAATATCCAGGACAGATTTGCACCCTGAGTGGACAGCACTCTCAATTGCTTTTAGGTAGGTAAGATTCCTCTTTGCATCGTTGAGCATGATGAAGTGCCAGCGTTCCACGAGCCAGTTTGCAACGCGGTAAAAATTCTCCTTTGCATCAGCAAAATCTGGGTTGAGCTTCACTGCTTTGTGAAAATATCCAGCTGCTTCATCTCTAAAGCCCATTCTAATTGTAAAAAAAAACAAATAAGTAAAAAACATTCAGCTGCCAAGCATCTGTAAGTATCTGTAGATCTGTAAAGAGGTCTTGTACCAATTAAAAGACAATGGAAGTATTTTGCATTGATTAGAAAGATTCTCTTTAAAAACACTGATATTACCTTACAAAAAAGAATGATTTATAGCTCTATATAAAATAATTCTGTAATGCAAAGGTAGTCAAAAATATCATTGTGCGCACCAGCCTTCACCCACTACTGCATCCTCTATAACCCAGTCTCAGACTTTCAAGTCACAAGGCAAGGCTATAAAATCCAAAACTGTATTTAATTGGAACACACTGTAAGAGAACCAAATTTTGAGTTGCCAGTGTTTCCATTCAGTGGCAGTTTTGGAACTGAATTCTGAACTTGAAGTAAGTTTTTATGATACCTTTTGCATGTTCCCAAGTCAGACAGCACTGAAAAACCCAAAATGTACTAAATGTAAGAAAAATGCTTTACACACTAAATAAAAGCATAGCTTAAACCATGTAAGAGCTGCCCTACACAGTACAGTGCAGATTACCAGCTTCTTCACTTCAAAGGTCTGTTACATGCGACCTCATCAAAGCCCAGAACTAAAAGACAGTATTCAAAGGCAGTAGTTTGCAGGCATCTAAGTTTCCAGGAACTAACACAGTGACTCTGAACAGTTCTGGTCTCTTTTTTATCCTTAATAAATTGATAGGAAATATCTGAAGGCAGTGCTTCTCCTTTTAGGTTTTGACTTTAGTAAAAATGCTTTTACTTTTTTTTTTTAAAAAAAACCTTGCTGCAACTATCAACATTTATTTTAGATTGGCTACTTTATTTAAGCTGACAGATTTGAAGTTCAACAGTACACACTACACAGCATTAAACGCATGCTTGCATTTACTTCTGTGAAGCACATTTTATGTGCTCGCTGAATTGGGTATGGTTTATTTACATACAATGCTAAACGTGAACCTTACAAAAACTGAATATAGGCTACTACAAACCTGAAAAGATGTTCTCCCATACTATTACATATCACTTCATCATTCGGATACAGTTCAAGTGCTTGTTCATAACAGTTAAACAGATCTTGAATCCGTGCCAGAGAATCTAGCTCTTCTGCCCATTTAAAGAGAGTAAGCTGAAATGTTTCCTAGAAAATAAAATACATACTACTGAGCTGCTGGTAGGTACCAGAAGTAGGGAACTCAGCCCTGAAAACATCTACAGAGGTATCCTAACATGCACATGAACACCTTGATGTTCCTAAGCAGCAGCATACAATTATCTGATATTGCCCCATGATAGTTGGCTCACTCGAAGCAGAAATAAGCTCTCAGATATCCACAAAGAGTATCATCACCAGGCAATGTAGACTAAAAGCCTGCATGTATATTAATCCATGCTAACCTACAAGCCAATGCTAACACGGTCCTATTTTTATTAAACTTAACTGACACACACAGAGAAGTGTATCAATTCCCTTCCCACAGGCACACAGAGCTCGTTAAACATGTTACTGGCTGTCTCCACTGCTACTATTTTCTGCTTTTTTTCAAGACAGAACAGAAAAATCAGTCATATATAATAAATGAAAATCATAAAACATGTCACAAAGCCTCAAGAGGAACAGAGTAAATAAAAATGGTTTAAGTAATTCAAAGAGCACTTACTTTGACACTAGTTTTTAACTCAGGAGCTAAATTTAGCACGAGGAGATAGTGGGCATATGCAGTTCCAAAATCCTGTTCCTCTAGGCAATGCTGAGCACTCTGCAAAGACCTGGAAACCAACTCTCGCCTACCAGCTTCCTGACCAACTCTATGGTTACGGTGAAATTTAGAGTTGGAGTTGGGCATTCTGAAGGATACAAATACTTGCTCTTCCTACATAAACAAAGAAAGAAATAAATAAAAATTATTACTCTGTAGGCCAAAAAGGCTGCACACAAAGTTGACAGATCAAACAACATTTTAATTGTCATTGGTAGAGACATTCTCCCCCCTCAAATCCTCCTAAGCATTCAAAACCATGCTCATCTTTACACTACTGATAATTCCATGAACTTTAAAATGACTGTTCACCACTCAGAAGTCAAATGCACATCACATTTACATAACACCAGGTCCTGAAAACAGATCACACTTCTTTGCTTCTTAATTTTCGTAATACACATTTTAGCATGTCTCTGCATAGTTCTACATGCTGGAAGTTCATGCACTCGTAAGTTTCATAATCAACCACAGAACCTGCCGGTGAAAACTCTTCCACTTCAACAACAGCCTGTTTATAAAGCAAAGACTCCCAGAAGAAGAGCTAAGGAGCTCACACAGTTTAATTTACACAAGGCAACACGCTATTTTTCCCCTCAAGAAAATGTTAAGGCGTTACCAGAATTAACATGCATGTTTTTGTAACTGCCTCAGTTACAGCTTTAGTTTTTAATGCTTACCTACATACAGGAGCCTAATACCGCCTTTGGGATTTTCGAGAGGTATCCTAAAGCTGAAGAAAGTGAACGTTACCTGGAGAAGGACTGCAAGAAGCACACCGCCATCGTAACTATCCTTTTTTTTTTAACTTAAAAATCCCCGACCACCCGCCACGTCTCAAGTGAGCACCACTAACCCCCACGGAGGCAGGCGGAGCCAGCCGGGGCCCGGCAAACCCGCCCACGGGACGGATGTGGGGGCCGGGGAGCGCAAGGGAGGAGGGAGCCAGCCCCGACCGGCGGGGAAAGGCCCGAACCCGCGGAGCGAGCCCCAGGGCCGCCGCTCCGGCACAGGGAGAGCAGCAGGGTAGGAGGAGGGCCGGGCCAGGGCGCTGGGCGCTCCCAGGACTATCACCTGCTCGGGACTGAACGGAGCTCCCGCACAACCTACGCGCCCCCCGCTGCCCGCCGCCATCTTAATGCCGGGCGGAAGTCGTCACGCACGCGCTAGCCGACTGCCGCCGCGCATGCGCAGAGTGGTAGGCGCGCGCTCGCGCTGAGGGAGAGGGCGCCGCGGTCTTCTCGCGCTGCTGGTCGCCAGCCCCCTGAGGAGAGGGCCCCCAGCCTCCCCCAGGAATGGCTCCCACAAGCTGTACCCCGCAGGTCCTCGTCCCCCTCGCCTCGGCCCGGGAAGTGCGCGGCTCCTTCACGGAGGCGTTCAACCACCGTAAGGCCTAACGCGGGACTGGGTACCTCAAATTTAAAAAAAAAAATCCTTTTGCTTTATCTTTTATTTCTGTTCAGTTTGTGATAAGAAGTCATCCCCCCCCACCCCTCAAGCTTTTCTCTACAATTTCACTTACTTTATCTTCTATTTGCTGAAGGAACAGCTGAGACTGGCAGGTTTAAGAACCAAGAAAAAATGACCCTGCCAGAAACTAGTATTACAGAAAAGCTCCCACTTGGAAAGGTGACAAGAAGGCAGCACTATGCAACTAAAAGAAAGTTCATAACTTTACTGGTAAGTAAAAGGTTTGAGAAGAGTACAGGCAAAACTTTTTTTAACGCTAGTTTAGCTGGTTACTTTTGAGGTAAAACATGCTGGACTGACTAGGAACTGCCTTACCATCTTTTCATATCTACAGACATACATGGATTAAAGGTATTTGCATTGCCCACATTCTTTCTCCATCCACATCCAATCTTTTAAAGCTGGTAATTCAGCTTGTCGGGACACAGAAGTGACACAGCACTGCTAAATCCAGTCCCTTGCTATTCCATGCTGCTCAGACCTGCTCAGAACTACCACCTCAAATGTTTACCAGCTGCACTGTAAGAACTGCACGCTGGGCAAGCACTGCCTATGACTGCCCTGTAGTTACGGTGCTCCTAAAATTTAATTCTACTGTTGATAAGTCCCAAGAACAACATCTGAGGACAACATTCACACCACCTAGTTTTAAGTCATAAACAAGTCCTAGTTGTCTTGGGCCTTTTGACTAACAACTCTGCTCTGCAGCAACAGAGATTGCAAGGAGCAAAAATCAGCGCTTTGCTCCCAGTCTCCAGTCCCTTCTCACACTCCCTCCCATGCCTACGACACCATTTACCTTCTTTCTCTGTAGAGCCTGGCAGGCTGCCTGCTCCAGGGAATGACCCACATGCAGGGTCCCAGAGTGCAGATCTGTTCTAAAAAAGGCGGAGTCATTTGGTCTTGTCCTACTTGTGGGACAAGAACAGGCTCTAGTATTGTTTACTAATTATGAAATGTTTGTGAGCTGTTCATCTTTCCTTTTCTAAAGCACCAAAGCAGCTCTCCCAGGCTTTTACAGGTGTGGATATTGTATATGCATTCACTTACGAGAAAGAGATGAGTACCACTTAAAAATGCCAACCCAACATTTTGAATAAATGAAAGCAGAACATAAAGAGGGGGAACAGGAGTCTAAAAGAAACACAATGGCAGTTAAATTGCAATCCATGGCAAACTTCATAACTACCCTATAATATTATAAGAGAGGGAGACTCTACAAACATTATGAGAGGAGTGACACAAAGAAACAAACAGAGAACAGGTAACCTGAATGACTCTAGAATCAGCTCCTGATGGAGGAAAACCATGCTGGAAAGGCATAAAATAAGAACTGGTAAAGTACTTGGACTGGTTGAAGTCCACAGGGATGTGCACATGATAGTGTCTAAACTCTAAAGGAGGATGTAATAACTTACTATATCAACCAGTACCCAGGCCTTCCTTCAGTTTTGAAAGAAAAGCTATGAACTTAAAATTAGTTACAGATAGAGAACAAGCTTCTCTGAATTTAGCTTAATTATGCTTCCCAGCTGGAGGATGGTAGTGTGGGGAGAAAGAAAATATTAGCACCTGTGGGATGGGAAGGGAAAGTACACGCAACTGTCACCTGTGGACAGTGAGGTGTAACAGGAGCTGGACTGTATCACATACTGTAATGGGCCAGTATCTCTGTAGCAGCATGATTCTCCAAGCCTGTTCCACTGTATTTTCCTTTGGTCACAGAAAACATCAGATGGATAGCAGAAATGTTTGATAGTGCCTATTTTAAGCATAAATTAAGTACTACTGTGTGCTAATTTGACCCTATTTAAATGGACATTTCACAGTGTTAGGTTTGTGGGAGAAGACTATTGAAAAGTGGCAGTGTAAAATCCTTGCAATTCACAAGAATCAGTTCAGTTCAAAGGCTGGGGGGAGTATTTGTTAATCCCATACTCACACCGTACTTTTTAATGGAACACTTCAGAAGAAAAAACAACCATAGAATATAATGTTTGCCACACTAAAAAAAGCATACAGTTACATCCTAAAATAATTTGTTGCCCAGAAAGGAACGCCCATCTTATCAGATACATACAATCGCCATAATAGTTGTATTGGTTGACAATATTAAATAATGTTGGTCTGAGATTAGTCTATGTGCACTCTTGATGGATGAGAAGAGGAGGATGCAGGTTGGTGGTATCTCACATATGGATAAGGCCACTAACATCTTGCAAGCCAACAGTGATGACATACTAATGAGCAAGATGGGATTTAGAATGAAACTCTGTAAACATTTTATAAACCCATGATTTATAAACTTTTCTCCTAACTGAGGTAAAACTGCTTAAAAAAGAGAAGAAACTACAATACCTTGGAAGGATGTTGTTGCTAATCATGTTTTCAACAACTCATCACAGCTGCATGATGCACATGGTGGGAGCTCATATCAATGCTCTGTAATAAAATGTCAGTAGAAATGAAAATTAAATTTATTAAATTCTAACCCTTCTCTCCATAACATACAGACTGGAGACATGATCAGCCACAGATCAGAACACTGTCTTTCATGAAAATCAGGATCTTGAAGTGATCACACAAGACCATAAGGAAGGTAAGATGGAACAAAATACATGTTAGGATTGTGTATGCCTATTGCATAAGATGACTTGAAGAGGGTGGTTCCTGAAACTGTGTTTGCAATGAATGTCGAGGGAAAATAACCAAAGCAAAGGTAAATACATTATAAACAGGATGTTGCTAGAGCTTCACGTAGTCAATCTATGTCATAGTCTTTTAAAAGCAGCTACGAGAAGGCTGTAAAATTTGATTACCCTGAGTAGGGAGTGGCAGAAGAGAATTTTCTAAACTGCTGATATAATAACACTTCTAGCCTTAATTAGCGAAGAAAATGCAACTCTTTTTATTGCTCATTAGATAGGTAATTTAAGTCCTTTTAAATTAATGGGTTATTATTTCTCCTCAGTCTTCCAATCTGTTGGGTTTGTTTATTTTGTTTTAAAAATCACAATTCTGACATTTCAGCATCAGACAATGTTTTGAGCTGATGGGTCAGGTTTAGAAAAAGGTATATTTAATAATTTTGGTGGTAGGAATCCAGTATGTTGTCCAGATAGCAATACTGGATAAACACTGTAGAACAGCAACATACTAGAGAATTTGTTTCCTTGCTTTACTATGTAAATACAAGTCAACCCTCTTTATTAATGGAAAAAATGTGTTATATCTATGTGTGTATTTCTGTTGGATAACTGCTGCTCCTTTTAGCTGCGACTAGAACAGAATATATTTTTACTTCACATGATTGAGGTGGGCCTGTCACTGCAGGACAAATCTAAATTTTAGACCTAGTGTTTTTTAGCCAATTAAAAGACCTCAGGGCTAAGCTAAATATTCACATTTTTTTTTTTTTAATGTCAATTCAAGCAACTCCACACAATGAATGTAACCCAGCACATAGCTTTCAGTGGAATGATAATAGGGAAATTACAGTAACTATGAACAAGTATGAAAAATATTATTCTAATTTTAATCCTGAAGACAACTACAGGACAAAGTAAACAAACTATTAATGGAAGGCATACTTAGTTTTGAAATGCTGCTCTAGTAATCTAAACAGAGATAAGGGTTGTTTGTTATTCTGATTTTAAAAACATGAGCAGTGTTAAATGAGATTCCTCAAGCGCCCAGGTATCTCCATATGTGACTTCTGCCGGCCAGTCATACAGCGGAAGGTTAAGGGTAACAGTCAGCTGTCTTCATCTCATCATTTCTAGGACTCTGAAGTGCTACTTCTAAAGAAAGGTAAAGCATGGTAGCTTTTTTTTCCCCTAGTGGGAGTCTTCAAAACTTAAGTTACATCCAAAAAAGCAGCTCTATTTTGCTTCTCTGGCCAATGCAGATGTGGGCCCAACAATAATACATTTAAATTGATACCAAAGCTCATGGCTTCAAAATGAGAAGGAACGCTGAACCTGCCAAAACACATACAATGAAATAGATTGAAGTCACTCCTAAAGAAGACATCTAGACATATAGTAACGGCCCTCAATCATCTAATAAAGTCCCACCTTATCACTACGCATTGCACTATTGTTAGGCCATTAAAACCACGAGATGACAGCTATAATTATAACTATCAGCCTTTTCTGCTTTCTTTGTGAGCTTCCTAATGCTCTTAACCAGGACAATGCAGCACTGAGAGGTCTCCTCGCGGTCTCCCTCTCGCTGCAGTAAGAGCTGTTTGCGTTACCTTGTTAAGGGAAGACACCAGGCGAGGCTGTATCTCCTGTCCCCGGTTAATGTTTCACGGCGGGACACAGGGGCAGCCTGGGGACAGACCTCTCTGCGGACAGCCGCCCGGCCCCTTCCCCAGCACACAGCCATTTCCGCGCGGTGACTCACCCCCCCGCGGCACCCTGAGCCCGGCGGCCTCCCCACCCTGCCAGACGGCGACAGACAACTCGCGGCCTGTCACGACAAGCCATCGGGGTGCGGGCTTTCCCGCCTAGGCCCTGTCCGGCCTCTACTCCGCCGGGTCCCCTCACAACAGGCGCGTACGGTTCCCGCGCGCAGCGGACGCTCCTTGCGTAACGCCCGCCGCGGGGCGTGGCCTGGCACGGCACGGCGGGGCGTGGCCTGGCGGGGCTGCCGGGAGCGGGGCGCCCCCTGTCCTGCCGCGCTGGGCTGTGCCGCCCCTCTGAGCGGGGAGGGCGGCTCCGCTCGGCTCTGCCCGCGCCCAGCCCTCCGCGGGGGGGGCACCGCTGCTGCTTTCTTTCTGTGGCCGCGGGTCCCGCCTCACCGCCGCGGGGACGCTTGGTGAGGAGGTTGCTGCTGTGGTGTAGCCGTGGGAGGTTGGCGGGTCGGCGAGCCCCGGCGCAGTGGCAGCCATGGGGCTCCAGCCTCTGGAATTCAGCGACTGCTACCTGGACAGCCCCTGGTTCAGGGAGAGGGTGAGAGCCCATGAGGCCGAGCTGGAGAAGACCAATAAGTTTATCAAGGAGTTGCTCAAGGATGGGAAAAACCTTATCGCTGCGACCAAAAGTGAGTATTGGGGTACGGGAGGCGTTACCGGGGCCCGGCGTCAGGAGGTTTCGCCTTTGAGCCGGCGGCTCTAGGTTGTGTTGTAGCGAGTTGTGCTCCGGTTTTTTCCAGGCTCTCCTGTAGGTCCCGCACACGGTCTGGGGACATGGGTCGTCTCCTGACTCTCGCCGTGGAGAGGGGGTAAGGGACAGTGGCGGTAGCGCTGGCAGCAGCGCCGGTAACTCCGCTTCTTGGGGCTCCGGTTCTGTCTGCCCGGTCTCTTGGCCGGGCCTGGCTTACGGATTTGGTCGCGATGAGTCCAAAGTGAGCTACGATGTTAAATCCGCTGAGAAGACTCGGTTTCAAGTTTTACCCCTGCATTGTAAGCTCAGCGTCTGTGACTTGCTTATATCAAAATAACGATGTATGTATATATTGTCTTTGTAGCCTGTGAGGAGGCTGCTGAAAAGACGCCTTTGTCAAAATTTTAAGTCTATTCAGAAATTACCAGAGTTAAGTTATACGGTGAAAGCACTGGTTACCAGTACTGTGTCTTTGGCTTCTTAAAATGTTATGGTTATTTTTAATTTTGTATTTTACTCGTTGAATGTATATATATTTATATATATAGTTAGCTATGCTGTGGTTTATTTTGTCTTAAATGACCACGTTTATGCATGTTCTTAATGTAGTATTGTTGTATAATTTCTTTAATTTAACTTAAGATGTAGTAGCGTAGTCTCCTAAATATCTAGTGGTTGATAGACTTAATTTTTCAAATAAAACACTAATGCAGGGCTCTGGCACTGGGTTCTCAAAAGTGTACTGCATCTTTGGTATCATGGAAAACTTCTGAAGGCAGGGAACCAGGCTTTCAAGACAAGATATTTCCCTTGAAATAAACTAAGAGGGATTTGGTCAATGGTTGGAGTAGTGTAGCTGCCTGCATATGATAAGGGTTTTAAGAACTGAGAGCGCTCATTTTGTGCAAATAAAAAAATACTCTTTTCTGTTCTTGTCTCTGTTGGATGTGCCTGGGTAAAAAAAAGGTAAAAAATGCCATATCCAATTTCACTTGTTTGTAACTCTTATTCTTTTGCCAGCTAATGTTTATTTATTATAAATTGTGTTCCTTGAGGATTATTTGAAAGCTGTGACTCGAAGTGTCAGTCTAAATCATATTAACTTGGAGTGCAAAGTAAAAAAGCACCCCTAAACTTGGGTAAGAATGGTAGAACAAATTCATTCCTCAAGCACCTAGACAGTGTTTTAGCAACTGCTCCAAGCCCTCTGTTTCTCATGAACAGTTACATGCACAGAACTTAATTTGAGAGTATAGAGCTGACGGTGGCGGGGAAAGCCCTAACTCATATGAGCCTCGTATCCACAGTGGGATCCTGTACTGATAACTTTGGCTTGGTGTGCAGTGCATGGCATATTTAGCTGTGTGTGGTGGTAGCTGCGGGAGCCAGCGTGTTGAGCAGAGCCACCTGGCCCCTCAGAGTGCTTGGTGAAATACTTAGGGCTAGGCCACGAGAAATCTGCCCACTCTTCAGGTCATAGCAATTCCTTCCCTTCTGACATGGACAGTCAGAAATTTTATTCTTGAGTTTAGGTGCTGCATCTCATTCTAACAAACATATGTGCTTCAGCATACCTGTTTGAGAAGTGGAAACGGAGGTTAGATCCTTCCTTACGCCTTTCAGATTTCTGCAGTTCTCTCTCCCCTTTAGAGTGCTGCGTACAACAGGTTTGAAGCTCTTCCTCTGCTGCTGATGAAGCAGTTCCACTCTTCAACAGACATGAAAAGACAGATTGAACCAAAGGAAATACAAGGAAGAGTTAAAACCCATTAAAATCCAAGTTGTTAGGGTATTGGTCCTCCTTGTGTTAGGTAACAGTTAATTACAATTTTTGGAAAATGGTTTTAGTCTTTTGAACAAAAAATGTCAAGTTATTAGTAGCTAATGTATTTCTCTGTTTCTAGAACCAGGTAAATTGCAAAATTTATATCTATTTTAATTTATATGTGAGCATAATAAGCTTTTCTGAATGCGCCATAAAGTGTAAAATGTGGTAGGTGTGCTATTCTTAAATTTGTGGGAAATGAAGTGACTACAATAGAGGCAGCCTGCATTTCCTTCCCTTAGCTCTTTCCTTATTTCACTTGTAAAGCAGCAGCTTACAAGAAATGTCGTGAGGATTCTTTAGGTGTGAATAACTGATGTGATTGAAGAGATCCCACTTCCTTCTTGACAGACAGCCTTGTAAATGACTTTGATGCTGCCTGCACTGGGTTACATCTTGAGAGGTGGTAAGCAGATACTGCTACCACTCCTTCTGATCACAGGAGTTGTCAGTGTCTCACAGGACAAACCAGTGACATCATCTGGATCCTCTCTTTGGCTCCTTTCCACTTGTCTCCTCAGTTGCAGCTAAAACTCAGAAGAACTGATTTTTGTTAGTGCAAGACTATTCTGCTTAAAAAAAAAAAAGTCCTTTTGCATTCTTAAATTGTTGAGTTTCCAGTGTAAGGCATGCTTTAAATGTCTCTTACACTTCTAAATTTCAGTTGTTTCAAGAATCTGATAGAAAGATAAAGAAGACTGACTCAAAGCTGTCTCGTTTCCTGTGTCATGGTTTGAATCACTGAGTTGTCTAGTTTAAGCTAAATATTGGAAGAATTAATAAACAGTAGGTGGCTCTTTATTTTCTTATGATGGTTAAATGTTTAAAAGGAGTACTGAAAGACTTTTTTTCCACTGTTAGAGATCAGTAAATACAAGCACTATACACATACACCTTTTAAAATAAATGCAATATTTCTCAAGAGATTCCAGTTCACTTAAACAAGTGAAGATAAAAATAGTTTGTAAGTAACTTCTAGATGGAGTTAGTTGTTCATTTGTTGAGATAAACTGAATTGAAAGGTGCCTGATTGGAGAATCCTTATTCTGAAACATGAGAGGAACTTGAGAAGTTTAGTTTTGAGCTCTTGAAATCTCCGTGATGCAAATTGTTGGAAGCTAAAGAATATAGTGAACAAATACTACGTATTTCTTTCCTAATTCTTCTCCCTGTATTTGTCCAACTCTTGGTCACTTGACATGAGTGTGAGATTTGCTTGGAGTTTTTGCAGATTTTTTTGTAGGTAAGACTTCTCTGTAAACATACAGCAGAAGCTGCCTCTTTTCCTGAGACCTCAAGGTGGAGTAGGAAGAGTCAGTGTGAGCGTGGCCCTGGACACCTCATGGAGGGTTTGCAAAGGATACTTGTGAGTGCGTTCTCAATTCTACGTGCCTGAAAGCAGAGCCTCCTTATTCTTGGATTCAGGCTCCGATCAGAGCAAAACTCTGTTTGGGTCAACTGCAGTGACTTTGTAACAAGCTGATGAAGATGGAAGATGAAAAAGCTGGGAAAACGGGAAAACGGAAGAGTTGAGTTCCCTAGGAGGCTCTCAAGGGGCTGGTCCATCTGCAGTGCCCATCAAAGGGATGCCTAGACAAAGTCTGATAGGGAAGGGTGCCCTGCATGGGCCTCTCGGCTAAAATGCATCATAAAGCCTTTCATCAAGTCAGGACCATCTCTGTCTACTGCCACATAGGCACTGAGGTATTCAAATATGCTTATCACTTGGGCTAGAATGCAGAGCAGCCACCTTCCTCTGCTTGCACCCTGAGAAACCTGCTACCCCGTGGCCCCATTGTGCGGTTTTCACCAGGGCAGGCCTGTCCCTGTTTTGTCTGAGAGCAGGGTAATTCCTCCTGTACCCTGAGGTTTTTGGGTTGTGAGCTCAGTTGTGTGAGGTCTTCGCCCTTGTATTTAGTGCAGCAGAGGAGGAAAACGGACATCTTCACTACCAGCTGCTGGTCAAAAGGCAGCTCAGTTTGCCCAGGCTTCTGGTGACTATTTTCTAATTGCTATTTTTGTTTTATGTTTTTTACAAAAGAGTTATTCTTTGCACTCTTTCAGATGGAATACAAACCAAGAACCAGATTTCTTTTATCTGTAGAAGGAATTTGTTGGAGTATAAAAGGTTGCTGGTAATTGTTACTGAAGAATGGTGGTTTACTCCAGGGAGTATTTCTGCATTTGCGAGGAAAAAAAATAGTGACTTCTCTTTCCTTTCCACTGAGGTGTTTATTAGTCACTGGTCATTTACAAGTGTGCCATCAAGAAGTTAAATAGACAGGAAATCTCATTGGGAATGGGAATGAAGCCATTCCCAATCCCATCTCTGACCTAGCAGAATAGGCTGAGTCTTTCTCTTAACAAAGTTGCCTGACAAACCTAATCCAAACCCGAGACCCAATCTGATGTCTGAGCTGGCCAAACCCCTATTCTTCTTCTTGGCCAGGTCACTTAGTGGGTGGTGGTGGTGGTTGACCTCTCAGATACTTTTGGTCTGACCTGTATAGCTATGATTATGTAACCATAAAGGCTGTTGTAATCCACATCATAACACAGCATAAAAGCCACTCTGAGCACTTGAGCCACGGTGCTTTTTTTCCCTTAAACACTAATTGTCCATTTTTTAAAGATTTCCGTAGTACAATCTGCACTTACAAAACCGCTTAGGTCAATGTATAATGTGTGCCAGCTCTCAGTCTTAGATTTTGTGCAAAAAAAAAAAAAAAAGTTCTACTGACGTTCTGGAACATATCAAAGAAGTAAAGTAAAACAGTTAGTATAGGACTCATTAATAACTTCTAGAAAATAAATGAACATTCACTAAAGATTTAGAAAGAACCCCAAGACCGAGTAACAACTAATATCATTCTTACTCACTCACTCTTCCCTCTTGTTAATACTGCAAGAGGGCCTTGGCTGAACTCGTGTGCAGAGTTTCCTAGGTCAGCAGAGATCAGTTAGGCCTCTGTCTTTGATTAATTCGGCTTAAATTCAGTGAGAGCTGTGAATTAGTAAACCTTCACACATTTGGTGTTTTGGAAAACTAAAATGGCTTTCAATATAAAGTACCTCAAAAGTGAGCTTTATTTCTATTATAAGGCATGCTTGAGCTGTGATAAAGGTAAGCAAATAAATGCTCTAAGGGAACACTGAGATTTAAATGTGAAATATACTCTGCTAGGGCTCAGTTAGATAAGAATTACTGCTAGAGCAGTGCTGGATCCTGTGTCACAAAGGCAACTGAGCGGCATATACCTTTTAAAGAAGGCTTTCTGTTGGAATTCAGCTCAATAATGGAAACATTAGAAAACTAAAGCAAATAGGTGCTTTGGGGCCCATCAGATACCCCTTCGCCTTACGAAAGAACTGCTTATAATAACATAATAGAGTGTTGCTTTTTCCTTCCTGTCAAGATAATTGCCACAGCTAAGGTCTAATTAACTAAGACTACCTTTAATTAACTACCATTTTTTCTGCTTGTAGATAAAGTTGCTTCTGTATAAGGATCAGGGAAGTGTTTTCTTTTAAGAAAACACTCTGCAGAACATTGGGTTGAGCTCCACCCGAACTAAAGCACTCGTTACTGTGTCAGTAGCTATGACCAGTGTCAAGCTCATTCTGTGGAAGATGCCAGTTTGTCATCTTGAATCATGTCTTTTCAGCTTGGATTGCTAACTGGCTCCATTGCCGCCTTTGTCCTGTAGATGTTCCACTGTTTGGTTGGTTTTTTTTGTTATGGCTTGTTTTGTTCCCCTCCCCCCCCGTATTGAAAGTGGAGCATTGTGCTAGTGAACTAGAAGATGTGATTCCAGAAAATATGAATTTTCATGAATGTTCTCAGTGTTAAGAGATGTAACAGAGTGTTGTTGAATTAAGTTATTCTGTCTTTTAATTGTTTTGGGGAAATGTGTCAATTTTCAGTTTTGGATAAACCATTAAAGCTGTCATTAAAGAGGACATCAATGATTAGTGTAATTGTCAGTGCTCAGGACAAAACCAGTGGAATGGTCTACAATGAGTGGAATGGTTTGTAATTTTTAGAGAAGTTGGTCTAGTAGGTCATATTGCAAAGTTTTTTCCTGATATTTTTCTTTTTTAATTATACAAGCCTTTTGGAAATGTAGTGTTGAGTTTTATGCAATCTGAATCCGTTTTAAGGAGTTGGAAAAAGGATGCATTTGCCCTATAGCCTGTAAAGTGCAAACACCTGCTTGCAATTAAATAAAGCAGACCCAGTGTGAAGTCTGCAGGTGTATGCCATTCCTAAAATGATCATATGCTTGCCAGCTCTGTATTGCAAATATGTTGCAAATTTTAGCAAGCAGAGTTTGTGACACTGATACCAGTTCTCAAGCCAGTACGAAATCAACTTCATAGTCTTTATCGAGGTAGAACTTCTTTTTCTGGTCACCAAAGGTTTTTTTATAAAGGGGCAGAGAGGGTAGATGGCCTGCTCTCAAGTGCTTTGTTCTTTTTTTCCAGATTACTGGGAGGAGTTGCTGACACGCCAGAAGGCTGTGCTTCCATCCAGGGAGACCTAGATAGGCTGGAGATTTGGGCGGGGAAAAATTTCATGCAAGTTAACAAGAGCAAGTGTAGAGTCTTGTATCTGGGCAAGAACAACACCAGGCACCAGTATAAGTTGGGTACTGACCTGTTGGAGAGTAGTGTAGGGGAGAGGGACCTGGGGGTCCTGGTGGACAGCAGGATGACCGTGAGCCAGCACTGTGCCCTCGTGGCCAAGAAGGCCAATGGCATCCTGGGGTGTATCAGAAGGGGGGTGGTCAGTAGGTCAAGAGAGGTTCTCCTCCCCCTCTACTCTGCCCTGGTGAGACCGCATCTGGAATATTGTGCCCAGTTCTGGGCCCCTCAGTTCAAGAGGGACAGGGAACTGCTGGAGAGAGTCCAGCGCAGAGCCACGAAGATGATGAAGGGAATGGAGCATCTCCCTGATGAGGAAAGGCTGAGGGAGCTGGGTCTCTTTAGCTTGGAAAAGAGGAGACTGAGGGGTGACCTAATCAATGTTTATAAATATGTGAAGGGTGAGTGTCAGGAGGATGGAGCCAGGCTCTTCTCTGTGACATCCAGTGATAGGACAAGGGGCAATGGGTTCAAGCTGGAACATAGGAGGTTCCACTTGAATATGAGAAAAAACTTCTTTCCAGTGAGGGTGACTGCAGTGGAACAGGCTGCCCAGAGAGGGCTTTGCCTGGATGCGTTCCTGTGTGATCTGATCTATGTGTTCCTGCTCCGGCAGGGGGATTGGACTAGATGATCTTTCGAGGTCCCTTCCAATCCCTAACATTCTGTGATTCTGTGATACAGCAAGGGAGTAGCATGCAGGCCAGGTGTTCTGCCCTCGCTTCGGAGAGGAGCGCTTGGAAATGTGTTTTGGAATGGCAGAGAAGTGTTTCATCCAGTACTCTTCTCCACTCTCCAGCTGGTCTTTAACGTGATATAGTTGATATATGTAGTTTACATTGATTTTAGTGCTTTAGTTGTACAATACCAACTTCAATCAGTACCGCAGCACTTAACATGTTAACTTAAAAAATAGGCTTGGCTGTTTGAGGGAGATAATCAACAGTGTGAATATTGGCAATATGCTTCATGTTTTGATAGGGTGGGTTGTGGCTTTTTGAGATAATTTTTATGACCTGCTTATGTTTCATGCGGTTTCCTTTTGGGCCTAATCCTGCTTTTCTGAGTTTCCGGGCCAGACTTGCTGTTGTTCTGTGACAGTTGTTCTTGAGATGCTCTATGTTAAGTGTTCTGGTCATCTTTTAAAACTCTTAATGTTTTTGAGTTGGCAAATTAAGACACTTCGAGCAGTTGAATGCTTTCCTGGAATATCTAGTGAGTGTAAAATGATCAGATGAGCTTGGGCACATATTGTCAGAATAGTTTAAGAATACTGTTCAGGGAATTTAACATCTGTCTTTGCTGGTGGTTGCTGCTGCTCACTGTAGTTGTGAGTTTTAATCAGTACTCGCAGTCTGTCTTATTGCTAAGTCAAACCCATCTTCTCTGCCAAGTTTAAGCTAAGCCATCACATTTTGCAGTGAAAGAGTTGAGGTAGGCACATGTACTCCATCCCAGCAGCTCCTGTGGAGGTTGTGCCCTCTGGTTGTAACTTTGATAGAAGAGAGAGCAGGTCCAGTGGCTGCAGTTTAAAATGCCCCATGTTATACATCTGAGATAGATGTATGCCTGCTATCCAAAGTGCATGGTTGGATATCTCACTTGGAAAAAATATACCGGAAGAGGGAGACTGTGTCTGGGTTTATGCTATCCTCGGATTTTTTTCTAAACAGATGTTTTTGGCAATTTTCAGCAGGCAACCTCAATGATGTTGCATTTTTCCATACCTACTTGCATGTATGGACAGAGCTTCTTGTGGCCACCCTGTTCTTTGTGAATGCCTTTTATTCCTTCTGCTCTGTTTTGTTTCCTCCTGTTGTTCTTTTCCTTCCTGTGTGTTTGCTTATCTTTTGGGATAAAAATAGAGAGAAAAGATCCAGGCCCTCAGCAGAGATGTGGCCATTGGAAGCCAAGGCCAAATCAGAAGTTCCTGTAAATTATTCATGCTGGGGTTATCCTCTGTGGGAAAGGAGCAGTGGAAGGGAAAAATGATCTACAGAGGTGAAAAATCATAGTGTTATTAAATTGATGTAGTTTTACTACTGCCCACACCTGTGAATAAATGACCCGTTATTGTCTCTTTAGTTGAGAGGACTGGGCAGGTGGGGGTTATCAGCTCATTAGGTGGGTCAGAGAGAAGGCTTTGCCTCTCGGTAGATCTGGTTGTTACAGCTTCCCTTAGTTCTCTCCAGCTTTTGTATACACACTTGGCTGGTTGCGACTGCTTGTCCTCAAAGACGGAGAAAAAAAATGTTTTGTTTAATTTGGCAATGAAAATTGAGTATCCAGGATGAAAATGAGCAAGACTGTGTATCGGACCTGGGCCTTGGAGGATGTTCTAGCATGTGTGGTGTCCCAGAGAAGGTCCTCAGCCATTTTTTTGCTGGTGAGTATTTTTTAGATTTGAAATTCGTCCATTTCCTCCATTAGGGTGAGGCATGTGGGCTTAGAAGCGATGAATGAATTAATGGTAAAGAGTCTGAAGCTTGTGTTGCTCTTAAACTATTTCAACCTTAAGAAAAGTTAGGCTGTAATGTATTAAATCTCAAAAGTTGAGCTCTCTTCCCAAGCAGAGGGAGAGTACCTTATTTTGGTATGTTTGCGTTCGTGTATGATTTTGTCAGTCAGAAAGAGTTACATGCTTTGAAAACATTAATGACATTAAAATAGTTAAATTTGATAAGGAAACTTTTAGTAGATTTAAATGAAAATATGATTGCTTAGAAAATGCTTCTTTAAGAAAAGTCCCACCATCTTGCAAACGGGTGGAGGGAGCATGCTGCCAGATCACAGGGGACTTGAGAAAAACTTTTTGAATACTATTTTGGCAGTGGGTCACTCTTAGAAATCAGTCACGTGGCTGAGTTTGTAGCTTATGTGGATTAACAGAGTGTGAATGCTGTGAAATACATTAGTGCTCTAAGAACAAAACAGTACAATTTACGTTGTCAATACTTTTTTCCTGTTAGAATATCAGGTTGTATGCTGTCTCTGTCAAAAAGGCCTGGTCCAATTGACAAGCTCGGTTACAAGCTGAATCACAGCTTCTCCAAAGCTTTGTCTATTCAGCTCTTCAGCCAGCAAGCTTTTCTGGAACAAAATGGACTTTATTCCAGTTTTTTCTTAAACACTCCTGCTCTATAGTAATATTACTGCACTTTTATTGTGCCTCATTTTCCTTTATGCTTTCAGTTCCGGCAGATTCAGCACCTTTCCTAAAAGCAATAAAAAGAGCTGGCTGTATTGCATCCTTTGTAATTTCTTTTACTTGTAGATGTAAAAGAATCTAATGCTAAAAATCTGCAAACGCTCCAAATTGTTTTTTACAAAATACATCTGTGTGTCTTCCAACACCATTACTGTTCTTCCTGTTGCACCTGAGGGTGAAGGCTGCCCTCCTTGATGGGCAGGGAACAAGCTGGTCAAGCATGAAAATTTATTGTTGGCACCTGTTTTCTCTCCTCTTTCTGCAGTCTTTTGCTGGTTTATGGAGGAATGGGGCTAAGCTCCAGACATTCAGCTCAAGGTTTTGTGTAGGTAATGCAATAGGGTAAGGAAATATCTATGCTGCTCTTTTGAATTTCATGTGTAGGAACTTGGTCCTCTGCTCACATGAACTTTTCTGAGGGCCTAGAGCAAAACCAAAGGAGGTATGAAACTAGGTAAGCCAGGACAGGAGGGGTTGAGGTGAGCTGAGATGTGTTCTCTGTTTTGGAAAGACTCATCCACGTGTTGCAGAGCCCAAGCACCTGAGAACTGGTGGCAGTTATCTCTAGGTAGTGTTCAAGTAGTGTAACCAGCTCTGAGGGAACTCGCTACTGGAAATGTGCTCCTGGAGGGCTGAGATCTAAGGACTGGCAGCTTGGAAGACCTGTGAAAAGGGTTATGTCTATATCTGGCCTAGTAATCATGATGATTGCCCTGGCAGAAAATGAGTTTTAATGTGTGTATTTAGGATGTAGAACTCCTTCAAGCTGCTGTCTTAGATGCAAATATTAATTTCAAACTGTAGCTTTGGGACTCAAGAAAAATGACTCTTTGTGTTCACTTATCTGGAAATTTTATTTCCCTTCCTGCCTCCATTAACCACTTCCATAGGTCTGTAATTGGAATGTGTCTTAGGTATGAATTCCTCTTTTTTTACTTAAAAAAACACCTTATATTTTGGTGCAACATAATTTGTGTTGTATATAGTTTTTTTTTTTTTTTGTAATTGCTGTTAGTCCTAAGGATCTTTCTATAGTGGACGTGGTTCAGTCTGCAAGATTGATGAAATTAAGAGGTGAAATTTTTGTCTTGTATACAACTGGACTTTTATCTGCAGGCAAGACCAATACAGTTTATGTTTCTTGCCTTCATAGATCATTACTTACTCCTGTTGTAACTGATTTGAGTCTTTCATAATATAACATTAAAAAAAAAGACCATATAGTGGCAGAACTTTTTATTGGCCCAGTGCCAACCAGACACTAAGCAGCAAACAAGTGAATTAAATTAATGGAATGATGACATCTTCATCCCAAGCTTCTTCCCTTAAAGCCACAAATGTTTTGGCTTTTTATACACATGGATAATTTTATGGTATGAACAAGGGAGCAAGCTGTGTCTAGAGAAGTGGTTTTGGGGCAGATTTGGGCAAGCCCTTCCTGTCTTTCTTTCTTCTCATCATTATTTAAGCTATTGCCTCAAACTTGGGGACATGTATCTATAAAGCATTTCACATGAAACATCACCAAGAAGTGTTGTGTATCAGTCCCCTCTGTATTATGTGAGACTGCACCCACTGCTCTCTTTCTGTAGTCATTATTTGAATTGAGTGGTAGTTACAAACTTCTTTTTTTTTTTTAATCCTCTTCAAGTAAATTAGCTTAATATAGAATCTGATAGGACAGAGTGCTGAATTCTCCTGCAGTCATGTTTTAGACATCTCAGCATGGAGGGCAGGGCAGTATGAACTCGGAAAGCAGCTGTTCTGCCCTTGCCGTGTAGATTATTCAAATGGAAGTTTAAATCAGCAGTTAGGCTTTTCTACGGTTTATAGCATATTGTCATTCACGTTTTTTATAGGAAGTATCCATATGTAAAGAATAACTTAGGTATGCTAACCTTGTTGTAATGCTCTGTGGACATACTGAAATCTGCTTCAGATTTGTAAAGTTGTTGCAAAGCTTGCTTCATTGAGAAGTTTTTTCCTCATTGTACCTTTTTTTGTAGTTCTTAAAGTGTTTACAAGGAAGATGGCTTTACCTTCTTGAAAATGTTTGGCATTATTACTATCAATGCATTTTAAAATAAAATTAGTAATTTAGATGTCAGGCATGAAAAGTAGCAGTCTTGCTTTGGATGGAGCAAGCAACTGGACCACATTAGCAATTAATCTGATAGCTTCCCTCTCCCCCAGCTTCTCTCTGGTGAAGAGAAATATTGCTCTGAATGGAATGTGACAGTATTGGCAAACAGCGTGTAACAGAAACAAACAAGCAAAGCCCCTCCTGAAACAAAAACCTCTGCCCCAAAAACATCAAACAAAACCCAAACAATTCTGTCAACATTTGTTTCCATTTCAGTCCTTTTATAAATAGAGCTTTCTGTATATGCTTTTTGTTCCTGTTATAATAGCTGTGATTTGCTTGCGTGTAGGATCTTGAAGGCTTGTGAGCAGACAGAAGGCATCATCTGCTTTTGATGTCTCAGATTTGAAAGTAAATCCTTGTGAAGAGAATTTGTGTCCTTAAGTGTAAAGAGTTATCTTTTGAGTAAGGATGCTGTTCTTCATCATCAAAACTTTTTTCCTGAGCCCTCTCCTCCAGTTTCTCTTTTAAATGTGGAAAATTCCTATATTTTAATAGTTGTCAGGAGCTGATCTCACATTTCACAAGGACATTATTGAATGGCCTTATTGGAACATTGCTTCCTGGACACTATTATTAGTGTAGTAGCTGAGAGAGATACGAGCAGCTGCTGAGTTTCATTCCGAGTGCCTGGATGGGTGGGTTGGGGTGGCATTCCCAGAGTGACAAGCAGAGGCGCTGGGGGATGCCAGAAGGGAATTTTGCTTGGAAAATAGTTGACATTAGCTCAGTGGCTTGTGCTTCTGTCTCTTCTCTCTCTGTCTCCCTTCTGAGACGTTTTAGTAGCGTGTATTTTTTGATGGCTCTTGCCATAGCCTGCCAGAGATTGCTGCCTCCCTTGCCTCATTTGATGTCTTTAGATGCCTGATCTGGTGAAAAATTATAGGGCAAACTTGTGTGAATATTCTAGTTTGAATATTAGGGAAGAGCAGGAATAGCATGTCCAATAGCAAGGGTTTTAGCACATGCTAGCATGGGGACATGCTCAGGGTTCGTAAGAGGGTTTGGGATAGAGCGGCTAGGACAGGATAAAGGCTGAGTCAATTCCTTTCTGAAGTGTGTGCCTCTAGTCCCCTGTCAGGCTTTGGAAGAGTTGTGTTTTGGATTTTGAAAATAATTTTTCCTTTGCTTCCATGCATCTGACATTGCTCTTTACTCAGTAGTAATTTATTGAGTAGGGTAAATTGATTCAAAGGGCAAGAACAGAATGAATACTGTCTGGTGATGGCATTGCCGCAGGCCACTGATGTTACAGAGGAGAGGGATCTCTGCTGGCAAGTTAATGACAGAACAAATAGGAATGTTGTTCCTGGGCTTTTCTTTTGTTCTTTTTCTCTCCCTAGAGTAAACTGCCATCTCTTTTACTTGCCTCCCTCCCTTACAAAACCATAGACGTTGCCAATGTCAGCTGAATTTTTAGTAACAGGAGAACAATTAGGGGGAAAACCAGGGCTTTTGTACCTCTAAAAAATAGTGGATTGGGTGGATTGTAAAATTGCTGTCATAACTTTTATTTATTGAGCATGATTGAGTGAATTTGCACATTTGTTTTCCTTTTCTCCTGTATTTTTTGTTTGCTTAAACCTCTTGTGTTTGGTTTCTGGCCGTCACTTCACAAATTGTTTTTTGATGCTTTCTGGACTATTGCTTCTTTCTGGATGAAAGACTACAAGAACACTTTGGTGGTACGTGCAGTATATGGAGCTGAGAATTCCTTGGTGTCAGTAAACAGTTTGATTGATTTTTGGTTTTGGTCTTAAATTATGATGAAGTTTGTCTGTGAGGTGATTTAATGTTTTTGAAATGGTTTATATTCCAGTTATCATTGTAAGCGGGTAATGAATATGATGGGGAGAATTGAGAGTTGTTGCTTTTATATGTGCATCCTCTGTTGTGTCTAAGTAAAATGAGGTGTGTCTATGTGGCAATGATGAATCCTTCTACATACTGCTAGTGATAGGAAATAATTAAGGAATTTCCTTTCTACCTGAATTCCTGCTTTGCCCTAAAATCATGCAGTGAACAGCTTGGTGTGGTGGAGATTCTTGATAGCTAGAAGTTCCATATTTAGGCTTGCCACTAGAAAAACCTAGTAGTAGAACGAGCTATGTGCAGGAAATGTCATCAGGAAGATTAAAGGTGAGTTTGCTTGCTTATGATCAGCCCAGTCACAACTCATTTTAAATTCTTGGTAATGGTTTCTGATGTTCTATTTGTAGTGCTGTTTTTTCTGTCATGAAAAGTATCTACGATTTAAAAATGCATAAATATTAGTCTTTAAAATAAACCTCTTAACCTACATAGCACTTAAAAATAATCCAAAGTGTGTAAAGCATTTTTGATGCTAGCCTTTCAACATCCTGTGGAGTAGGTTGGGCTGCTAGTTCTGTTTGCAGGTGGGTGAAATGAGAAACAAAGTGATTAGATAAGATTGCACGTCAAGTCTTTATTGGAGATGGAGTTAGTAATTAGGAGACCCTGACATTTAACCTTATTACCCATGCATTAGAGTATTCTGTTTTGTAAGACAGTGTGCAGATGTTGGGATTGTGTTGTGAATTGTATGGCAGTTTCAGACTACTGGTTCAATTCCCTGAGCAGTGGTCAGAACTGTTTTGGTGGTAGGTGCTTGCAAATTTGAAGATCATGTGTTGTATTTTAACATAACTGCATGTTAAACCTGAGCATTTAAATGTTCCAGCGAGGTGGCGACTGCATTTGTTTGATTTCTTTCCAGAATGTGAAGGAAGGACCTGGGACTGTGTTTACCTTAGTGCCCTGTCAGAATCGGGAATGTGGGAGCTTCTGCTGGCTGGAAGTGTACCCCAAATCCAGCAGTCAATGCCAGGACTACATCCAGTCAGGCAATAATCCACAGATGCTGTACTAGTCGTAGTACATGGGCTTTGGCTTATCCAGATCTCACCTTGCAGCTGGCTGTCCTTTCTGGCCTGAGACAAAGGAGGCTGTCCCACCCTGTGCCCATGCTAACTGCGCTGCTGGCGCTGGCAGTGGGCTCCTGACTTTGTCCTCTCTCCCTGCTCCTGCTTGCTTCAGTCTGCCTCAGACGCAGGCGTAGGCAGCTGCACCGTTTCAAGCTCACTGCCAGTTTTGGCTCACTTTTCCACTTTTGCTATCTTAGTGACCTTACCAACTTAGTCTATGTCGTAACAGACGGTTACTATTGAGACCAGTCCTAAATTTAGCCCTAAATTGTTCTTTCTGGACCCATCCTGAGTCCTAATTTGGTGACTGTAGCCTTTAGCAGACGCAAGCCAAGAAAGGAAATTTTTCCTGCTGATGCTAACGTGTCTCATCATTTGGCAAAGCCTCGCTGAACGTAGCAAAGAGTATTCCTGCGAACTGCTACCCAGCCCAGTAAGTAACTGACTGAATTTTTGGATCCTTCTCTTTTCCTTTCTTGACAGTGGTAACTAAAAACAAAAATTATCTGAAAACCCTGCAAGTGAATCCTAACTCGTCTTGCCATAACACAAACCAGGTGGCTCACACTGAACTGAAATCTTACTCGCTTAGTTGCAATGTTTTACATTGATTAATTATGGACAAGTTTCTTAATTTAGAGTAGGATAAATCTTTGGAAACCAGGAGTGAAGATTAAAAACTGTATGTGAAACCAGCATGGCTTTTGTGTATGCCAGTGGGAAAGAAGATGACAAAATGAGAATCAGAAGCAAGTTGGGGGTTTTTAATGGGTGACAGTCAGGAAGCCACTTGCCAATAGTCACAAAGTTTTCAGTTTTTATGGTAATTTGGTATTAGTAGTATCACTTGCCCTATAAAGCACTTTTTTGATCCCTGTTACTTATAAGGAGAACAGCACGGTTCTGCTCTAAGTTGACCTCAGACCAAGAACGCAAGAGGATTGTTTATGCAGAGGTTCCCGTTTGGAGATGCCTGCTTTGGGATTTGCTCTCTGAATTGAGACAGATAGCTGGGGAGGATTCACACCCCCCACCCGGTCTGCTTGCTAACCTTATATGAGAAAGAAAATATCTGAGTGCTTTTCCTTTCCTTTGGTATCTGTATAGCCAATTGTATGTGAACAATTTGTCTCATCTGTCTTGATTGCACTTGGTTTAAAGTTTTAAATACAGAAGGAATAGATAAAGATTGTACGTACCTTTTACTGAGAGAAATTAATTCCTGTGGGGAAGGAAAACTTTGTTAATTTCCCAGATTGTAATTAGGAAATAATCTATTTTCTGCCCTCAGTTCTGTCTAGTCTATGCAACTGTGAACATTGTTCAAAACTTGCCTTGCTACTTTTGTCCGAAGCTCCCAGGCTGGTTTTTGATGTTTTACCTTGGTTTGGTATAGGTTGCTGTGATGTAGGAGGGATCAGCTTGTGTTAATCAGGTTTGGTTTTAATTTGCTTCTGTTGTTGCTAATTCTATACCCCAAATAAATGAGAGGTTAAATCACTTGTTTTGAAAGAGTGGGCTATGCTGGAGAAATGCTGTAATGTCGTGCTGTCGGTTTTGGCCTCAGGAACAGAGAAGCCTTCGCAAAGGCATGAATCTGACCTTCTTTCTATTTTTTCTTTAGAAGTGTCTTTCCCTTCAAACCTCTGTCTCTTTTTGTCATCCCAGCACATCTCATCTTTCTCTTGTATCACTCCACAGTTATTGAATACTTTTGTGAGCATTCTTGTGGTCAGTAACACATTAGTAAAAGTTGCAATTCCAGCTTTCAATGTGCCTCTAAAGAAGTAAAGATGAAGAAAGAAACAAATATTTGAGATGTACCAAAGGTGTGGGGTTTACTTAGATGCACATTTGTATTCTGAGCCTTGCACACAGTAGGTGCAAAACTCTGCAAGGTGGCAGGCACTGGAACTCCCTTCTCCTTGAGCTTTTTTCCATCCCTGCTCTCCCTTGGCTTTCAGGATTTCTGGCTGTGGTTTACTGACACGGTATCTTGGGTGTGATGGTAGTTTGTACACTTTCATGGCTTTCACACTGTATACGTTTGAATATTAGTGTTACCATGCTGTTGGTATGTCACCTGTTGTTAGCACAAGTTGGTTTGATGTTAGACCCCAGATGTAAGGACATCTCACATGATCTATACATGACTAATGACTGCACTGTGTCCTCGCAGGATGTTTGCTTTCCCTGCCTGCTTTGCCTTTTCTCCTGGAAGATGTAGCTGTCATTTCTATTTAAACAATTATTTGCATAATTTCTCCTTTCTTGCACTGAAGCAGAGGAGTTGAAATGTAAACTATAGCAGGACTTTAACTGCAAAGTCTCTGGGGAAAGTGGATATTGTGCTTTCCTGTTTTGCATGTATGAGGCTGCAGCATGTATGTACTATACTGGACTCTTGCTTAATCAGATGTGCCAGTATGCTTCCCATTAGTTTTCCTTGTACTTCTAAGTTAGACACACTTGAAACCTTCCATGAACATTTAATCACTTTGGATGGGTATTTCTGTCTGAAAACTGTGGTAATATGAGTAATGTTCATATTGTGATCCTATGAGCTCCTGCTGGTATTCGTGTGTGTGCTTATGTGTCATATCCTGGTATCTGTGTACCCCTCATCCATGACAGGAAACAAAGGGAAGAAAAATTTACTAACCAGAAAAACTTGTAATTCAGTCCATATGCCATCTTTTCCACTGTCCTTTCCTGGATGGGATTATTATTTGAACTGCAGGATTTAAATTTGGAGGCAGAACAGCCTGAAGCACCCTTTGTCAAACTAACAAGAGAAACCTTCGCAATCAGTACAATTAAAACCAGTATTATTTCTGTAGCTGTCATCATGTAGAACGAGAACCTCATACATTTGATTATAAACATGACGGGCAGTATTTCTTACACATCATGGGTCACTGAATTCCTGACAGTACTCTTAGAGGCTCGCTAGCCAGCGATTACACAGAGTAATTTATGGAGAAAAACTGTCAGCAGAACTCCAAGCCTCAGCTGAGCTGGGTGAGACTCATTGTACACCGTGGCCTCCACGAGGACTTTGGCAAGTGCACCTTTTTGAATAATGAGAAAGACCTTCTCAAGCTGTCTCTGGTAATTGGGTCTGACATAGCTAATACCTGCAATACAGGCAGGACAGTCATGTGGCCGAGTCATGGCTTGTCAGCAGTGAATGGCTTTGTGCGGAGTTGCCTGTGTTGTTTTAGGCAAGAGAGCATTACATAGAGAACATCTAGAAGAGTTTTATAGATACTTTGTCCGTTCTGTGCTGAAATAATAGGTTGTAGTTCTATTCCAAATGGTTGTTTATATGTTTAATTAGAGTATAAGAATGTTCCTTGTTTGATAAGAAGAGATTGGTAGATGTGCAAACATTGTCAAATACTGCAAACAGGTTGATTTTTGAGTGACTATCAGGTAGTTGTGGGAGGTAGCTATATTGTCAATCCTTCCTAGCGCTGAGGGAATTTGGGTACAGCAACTTTTAACCATGTATCTTTTTATTTACTATTGACCTCCAGTGTTTTCCCTCTTTTTTTTTTTTAATGGATTATAGTGTTGGATTAAGTAACTGTTGTGCAATATGTTAGCTGCTGCTGTTGCTTTCTTTAATGGCAAGGGAAGCCATTTAGAAACAGAAAACTGCTGAAGAATAAGTGTGCAGAAATGTCCCTGTGCTTGATAGCTGAAACTGAAGGTAACATGACCAAGATAATTTACCTGTCCTGTTAGAAAAAGAATCCTCTAGCAACCTGAGATTTCTCCTGGTGTTGTTTCTGCAGAGGAAATAATGCAATGTGCAAATGCTGGCTTTTAAGTTTAAGAAAAAGCACAAAGAATTATTTTCTGTTCCCTTATTGCCTCCCCATTACCTGTACGTGAAAATTTTCTCATTTGGAATAAGAAATGAAAATACATTTAGCTTGCTAAAAAATGAAAGAGTTGCTTTAAAGCAATTCAGGTGGAAATTATTCATATTGTAAGCAAATTCCCAAGAGAGACGCTGGGAAGATAAGTACATTATGCAATCTGGAGAAAAAAAAGAGTCTTTCTCCTTTCCTTTAAAACAGCTTTGCATGGATATATGGTTTGTTGCTTTCTAGCTTTAAACTTTCTTAATTTTAATGTTCCACTATCAGAGGAAAAGCCTGTGTGTATTACTGTGGCAAAAAAGGCTAAATGGGTACAGTCAGAAACAGTTCTGGTTGCTTTCAACCACATGTGGCTATTTGCTCAATTGTCTTTATGATTCTTTCTTTTCTAATTTGGTTGGCTGTGCCTGCTTTTCTTTTCTAGCTCAAAAAATTTTTTTACAATTCAAGAAAAGAGGGGATTGGAACAGTCTTTGACATTTTTCGGAATTACACATTCCTATAGGTAGCAGGAGTCACACAAGTTGGGCAAAACAACTTTGCCTATTAATGTTTTGCTTGGAGCCACAGAATGGATTGTGAAATTCCTGCAGTCAAATGACACTTCAAATATGGAAAACACAAATAAGAAAAAAAAATGTGGTGAGCTTGTGACTTGTGTTATATGTAGTTCCTTTGTTTTCTTTGGTATTTCCATCTTTTTCCAATTCTTTCAAGCCTAGGATACAAAGAAAACTTGAATGACTAACTGAAACCCCTTTGAAAGCACAAAGAATGCCAAAGAAAAGATAGGTTTGCAGCTGTCTCAAGCAACTTCCAGCTGATAACCTGGCACTGTCCCACCCTATTCTTTATTATCCAAATCTGGCTGCTAGATCACTTCAGTGCAGTGCCACCTTACAAGCAGCTGGAGGTTCCTTTGATCCAGCTGACAGTAGGTTAGTTGAGCTTCACTGAAGAAGTGTTAATGCTGGTTTGAGTCATCAACCTTGTTGCTGTTTCAAATAAATAGAAGACAAATTGGAACAAATTTTTGTATCTTATTCCATTTGGTCTGTTTGGCTGTATCACAACATGCTATTTAAGTTGCATCACAGGAATTGGTAGTGTGATTTTTCCCCCCCCACCCCCCAGTGTATTGTTAGCTCTCTTGGTTTTTCATTTTGTTGTCTGTGTTTCTGTCTGATTTCTGTGATGTTTTTTGATTTTATTTTTTTTTAACTAAGTATAAATCAGATTTCTTGCGGAAAGGGAGTTTCTTAACTAGTATGTAAATATTAGGTACAGAAACGAAGAACTGATCCAAGAGAATTAATGCTATAAAAATGTTAAAATGTTGTTCATACAAGCATCAACATTTGTTTTTCTCAAGATGTCTGGATATCCTGGAAAGTGGTATAATACCTTCTGGGTTTGCCAGTTTGTATCTAGCTAATCTGTGCTCTGTGAAGAGGGTGAAGAGAATGGATAGAAAAGCACGTTGCCTGATGCCTAGTGAAATTTCCCTGCCCTCGGTTAGTTGAATTGTATCACTACTGTAGAAGGGGAGACCAACTTTGGTCGAAGTTCCATCTGTACTTGGACTGTCAAAGATGATATAGTGAACTGGTGATGCGGCACGGTATGCAAGAGTAGAAACTGTTACAACTTGTTTCTCTAAATAAGAGCTAATACTTAGAAAATACTGGAGGAACTTCAGGTGCAGCTCTCATGAATCCCAGGTTACTAAAATAAGCCCCTTACTCACTAGTTTTGTAAAGTTTTTAGTAAGTGTTGATTTACTAATCTCGTATTTGCACAATGTGAATGTGACTTGATGGGCATGCCTTCATAGTGCGATGAAGAACTTGGCAGCTGGAGGATTAAACATCTGCTTACGATCCAGGTCAGATATGAATCTGGTGATATGGATAATACACCCCTGAACTGTTGGCAGTTACCACGCAGCAGACCTTCACTGCAAACTACAGCTCAGTGCATTAGTCCACGGGTATGTAGAAGTGAGGGAAGAGTTGTATCATCATCTGGTTTTTTTTTTCTGTTGTAGTATTAAAAAGAACATTTTAACAAAATTATTGAAAAATGTTATTGTGAAATATGGCCAGGAAATTAAACAGAAATATACGTGAAGCCACTTGGGTTAATAGAGGTTTTATTAGAAGTTTGGTTTATTCAACATTTAAAATAAATAAGAGTAGTGATGAGGGTACTAATTTTTTTCATACATAGTTAAAGCTAGTGCTTCTTTAACCTTGCTGTATTGAGTCATCAAGATTCAGATTTATAGTGGCTATCTATTCCTTACAATGGAAGATCTGATTAAATATTTGTTACAGTTCTGCCTCTGGGTCACATTGGGACCATGCCAGTGCCCGTAGACTGCCTGCCTGCAAGGATGTAGATGTCTTACACAAAACCACAACTAAAACCTTTGTATTTTTTTTTCCTGAAGAAAAACTATTGCTGTGTTTAACATATAAACAGCGTAAGTTCTACTGTTTTAAAAAAACAGATATTGAAGATTCATAGGTATACTCTAGTGAAATGGCTGTACACTGTTTCATTGCCAGTTTACCTGTAACAGAAGTGGTGAGAGTGAGACTTGGCGAACTGAACAGCTGAGTATGTAGTTCAATAATTTTAGTACTTAGAGGCTGAGGTACCATCCCATGTAATAGCTGGGGCACAGTGTAAGCGACTTTGTTAATGTCTGTACATGGGCTGGAATGTAAAAGAAAATCTCTGGAGTCCTGTTCTTTCACTTTGAGCTTGAAGCCAGCTCTCCTAATTCAATATATTTATTTGTACTTTTAAAGGCAATTTATGCCAAGGTATTTGAGTACTGGTAGACATGCATTGCTTTCATTTTTTAAAATTTTCTTAGGTCATTTCACTAGCAGGAAATCATTGTTCTTTCAAAATTCCTACATAACCACAGCTGGCTTGGGCTTGGGGTGCTCAAACTGTGACACGTGTATGAAAGCTGGGCAGGTAGGTTACAGCTAGGAGTGTCCTGAAAGACCCTTGCCACGTGCTGCAGGCAGATACCTTTTAGATTTGGGAAGAAGGTGTGGCCCAGTGCTGTGGCAGGGCTGTGGCCAGCCAGGGGACTCTAAGCCCCGTGGTATGTGCACAGGACACCGACGTGTGGGGCATTTGCCAGCTGCTGAGCCACTATGTGTGATGTAATCATAGTTATCCTTTGTGTATGTCTTGCTGTGCACTCATGACTTATCTTTAACCAACAGCTGGTTAGGCTTGCTTCATGTTTGAATCCCGTTTTCCTTGCAATATCACTGTGTTGGTTTACTCTTGTGGTTTTTAAAAGAATGTGCACGGTGGGTGGCTTTCTCTTTGTGCACTCCGTGTCCTTGGCAGCCCTTTTCCCATGGGTGCAGTATCTGCACGAGCCCAGGGATGGCTGTTTGTATCTTGGTCCTGTGTGTATTACATTTGTACGTGGGGGAAGTAGCAGAAACAAAGGTAGTGCTGCACATGGATCAGGGATGTTGGGTATCTCTGTTGAACGTGCTATTTTGCTTGAATTACCAACTCACTGTTTCTAATACACTGTTTTACTCAGAAAATAAATCCTGTTGGTATTATGTGTATGTGCTTTATGTCACAAAATAGTGTCTCAGTTCCATCAGTGTTAAAAAAAGAGAAGGTTATTTCTATTTGTACACATCTTTTAGCGTTACTAGTGGGGATGGGAGTAATGGATAAAAAGACACTCGGAGAAGTGAAATATTGGTTTTGGGTGCTAACCGAATAACAGCCTTTCTGCATGTACTTGTGCCAGTTATACCCTTTGAGAAGTGAACTCTGCGTTTCAAACTGCTTTTTCGTTTACACTAAATTCACTGTCATGTTTTCTCTCATTTAATTTTGGAAGTACTTGGTGAACCCAGGCAGAGAGGTTTTCCTTCTGGGTGTAGGCCTTTTCCCAGCTCAGATACTCAGCAGTCACATGCACAGGGGTTATCACCCTGGTTTGAACTTTGTTCTGGCTTTTAAATGTGTTAAATGCTCCAGGATCAACGAGACAGCAGGAAACGAAAGTCCAGGTCATCAGTGCTGAGTTTTGAAGTGGAAACTGGCTGTGCGAGGGGAGATGTATTCCGTGTTAACTTGGTAATGTGGAAGCAAGGTAGCTGGCTGGACTTCTGTGTGCCGCTCTTCAGAGCTTATAGCCTGTGTTCACCTGAATAAATTGGTGGAGGAAGGGGGACAGCAGCTACATGGTCTTAGATGTTTTGTCCTACAAGTGCTCTTACTGTAGTTCAAGATGACTGAAACACCATTCAGTGCAACACTTGTGTGCAATAGCTCTCCAAATCCCTTATGTGAGTAATTCTTCTTGTGTTTGGATCATGGTTAGATGACATCTTCCAGTGTCATGAAAAGAAAACTAAAAAAAATAGTTTCAGTTCTTCAGCCCACGAGCACTTTGTTGGGCTGCGTGTTTATGACTGAAGTATAATGCTGTGATAGTGACGTAAAGTGTAACTCGTCACGATACTCTGGAGTGGAGAAGGAAACAGATTACAAAATTGGAAAAAGTAAGGTTACTAAATGTTCTATACTAAACTCATTCTGGTCTTTTGAACTATGCACTGACTATTTAGATTTGGGTCATAAAGGTCTGCTTTCAACGTGTTTATATAATAAATAGATTACACTTTGTATCCAGCAATACATTTTTATATATAAAAACTAGCCACCTGTATGGCAGATTATCTCAAAGATTGTACCTGTGTCCTGCCTTCCCTGTTCCCTCTGTATTAAGTTTGAAATTCTTCAGGTACTCAAAACAGATGGGACTATTTTCCTGTTCTGGTATTGACTCTACCTTTGTTGATAATTTAAGTATGCTTTTAGACATGTAAGCCAGAAGATTCAAACAAAATACCAGTGACTTAGCTATGTGTCTTACTGATTATTTGTGGTATAGCTGCAAATATCCTGACATTGGTGGAATGGGGGGAAGATGACAATTTACAGTCAGTTTTCTCAGCAGATCTTGATTCTGGAGAGCTGGAGTTGTAATGCTGATATGGAGAGTGTTACTGTTGACCAGCAGAGATCATTGATACCTGTTCTCCAGCAACCATGTGTTTTTGGTTGTGTTGCTCTCACTCAACACAAGAACAAAGATAAGTAGGAGTCAGAAAATCTGCACAGAACTGGGGTTGTTGTGTTTCTTAGTTGGATGTTCCTGTTCTTGAAAAAGCATTGCAAAACACTGCTGTCATGAGATGAAATAAAGTGGCAGTTACACGTCTGTGCATCCTTTTTTTTGTTACCCCCATGGAGTTTGTACCATATGCAACCACTCCAAGAACCCCCCACATTTGTTTTGGCTGGTGTCAACCCTCAGAGCCCTCATGGCCCTTGGTCTTTTGGATAGAAAGGTGGGGGAGCTTATAGTTTTATTGAGTCGTGATGAACCACATCTAACAGGTTTTGCAGGTTACTAAAGGTGCTGTGGACTGCGGTTGGAGAATCACAAACAAACAGCTCTAAAGCTTTATCTGCAGGGTGAATCCTGACCGAAAGCTCCAACTGAAGACTAAAGCAGCCTTAGTTGCTGAAGCTAATCGTCCTTAAGGACTTAATGTTCTTTCTTACGTAGCTTCTGACTGATCCTGCCTGAGATTTTGGTGCCAGCTTGGCATTCATCTATGCAGTACAATGAGAAACAAGACTGCCATGACATTGTAATTTTTAAAATTACAGGTAACCCTAAATCATGGTGATACTGGTAAGAGTGAGTACAAACCTACTGTGCCCTGGCCTGTGCTGCTGAGCCCTGCTGAGCTTCTTCATCTGCCTCTTAGCTCCCTCCCCAGTCTGGAAGGTTCTACGTGTGTGGCTGTTCTCCTGTCCAGTGACAAGAGGTTATCTTCTGCCTACCTGCAAACTCTCCCCAGCAAAGCGTCTGGGGAAGGCAGCGATATTGTATGTGGACAATCTGTGAAGCAGGCAAGGTGCCATGTAACCCTAGGTACTGTTTCATACTGGACATACTCGGAACAGCAATGGAACAGGTTGGAACAGCCTAGACCTTAAAAAAAGTGCTTTTTGTTGGGTTGTGTTTGTAGATTGTGTATGTGTATTGCATCTTGTTCTTGTAAGTCACAGAAAAGTGCCGGTTCAAGTGGGCAGAGCAGAAAATGGTAGTCTAGGTTTGACTAATGAATTTGGACCCTGATGCTGCTTAAGAATCCAGTTTATTTTGGAATATCACAGCTCGTGTTAAAATGATGGTTCTTTTCCTGTGCTTCAGGAATAATTTTAGTATAAAACCTGGTCTTGAGAAGAAACATTAGTAAATGAATAAAGAAATGCAGTGAGGAACATTTAGTGTAGGAAGTATTTTGGGGGGTTTTTTTGGTGCTGAGGCTAGAAAATGAGATTAACAAGGAATTCTGTAGCAAACGTGTGAGTTGGCCATGAGCTCTTTCACATATGTTGTAGCTTTCTCATTCATAAAGAGCTTTTTGTTTGTGAGCAGCAGAAGAAAAAGCAAGAAGCTGTGGACTGCCACCTTGTCTTCAATTTTTATTTCAAAGTTTGTTTCTTTGGGGTAGCTAAGCATGCTTGAATTATAAATGCATCTCTCATTCATTCATCCTAACATAAAAATGTTGTGTTAGATGATGTGACCTAGTGATAGACGCTGCTATCGATGCAGTGCATGAGGTTGCTCACTGTGGTTCTGAGGACCAGCTGTGAACCACTTCTGCTTTTGCAGTCTGCCAGCAGTTCACGGACCCCTGCTTATTTGGAACTGTTCGGATTTATATCATTAGCTCCTGTTTCCTACTGAAATCAAATATCCTTTCCAGCTGTCCCAGGCAAATGCATTCACTAAACACGTTAGGGTTTCCAGTGTTTTTCTGCTTTATTTCTGTCTGTGATAGATTGAATGAGGCTAGTTCCTTTGTTTCACAGACAGACTTTTTATTGACTTTTTAAATGGACCTTTTATTGATAGCATAAGCCCCACAACTACAAAGCAGGAGTGCAATGCGAGTGAGATACGAAACTGGGGTTCCTGACTCCTCCTTCCTTTCTGTCTGTGTTGCCTTTCGTGGCAAAGGAGATCTGAGCAAATGAGAGTGTACTTGATTTGTCTTGTGATAAAGTACTTTCCTCTTTCATCAGAAAACTACTCCTAGCTTTTTGAAAGCTTGCTGTAGGATACCTGCTTTAAAATATTTTACCAATTATGTTTGGATTTTGAATAAACGGGTAGTGAGTAGCTCTTGAGCATGCTGTTTTTGCAGGACTGAACTTGACGTGACAGAGCATCCGTGTTACTGTTCTGTAACAACAATGTGGAAGTTGTTCCAAGTGCTTGGAAGTTTTCTGATAAAAGTGGTGTCTGTTCCAGACACACAAAGTAAACTGTTCCCAAAGCTAAAAAATCTTCTTCACAGATTTTTCCAGTTGTCTGTCTGACACTGCCTGTGAGAAATGCTAGCAGAATCTTGGGAACAGGCTTTGTCAGTTGAAGAGCAGAGGGGCTGCAGTGACTGCATCAGGGATGCTGCATTCATTCACCATGGTTCTTCAGGGGAAAGAACAGACCTTTCAAGTATGCTAATAGATTATTATCTTGGGTTAATGAGGCCAGCTGTGAAGTGTTTGCAGAGTCTTCTGTCTGGTGGATTTTTCTTTTTTTGTTGGTTCATTTTGATTTTGGTTTTTAATGTAGAAAACATAGTTACTCTGGTTGGACATCCCGCTATGTAGCTGCACGTACAACGCATGCCTCTTGGGTGTGTGTATTTAAAACTAAAGTGTTTGGATTACAGTGACGCTTGGAAAGGCGGGGTGGGATTAAATCCCTAGTTTGTATTCTGCATCCTAGATGGTCACAGTGATAGCTGCTGTCTGCTGAGCAAGACTGAGCATGGTTACGGTGAGACAGGAGACCAAAACCTGAGGGAATTGTGGCTGATGTTTCTCTAGCTACAGAACTTGTTCAAGTAGTTCTAGTAATGCTGTCTTTTGGGCTTTATCTTTTCATCAGAAAAGAAACTTTTGATATTGCATCTTTTTTAGTAGTATGTTAGGTACTTGAAGAGGGAAATACTGCGTTGTAGCTATAAAACTCGTGCTGTCCTGTGACTTAGCTGAGTAATCACTGCACAGGCAGTCAGTCAGTCTTTCACTCTTTCACTTTCAGCTTATGACTTTGAATATATGGAAAGTCTGTGCGACTTTCATGTTAGCCTGAGTTGTGGGTTTTCTTTCTGCCTTGAGTGTGGGAAGGAACAGGATCCTGAAGGAGCCAGATTGAAAGGATTAATTTAGGGAAATGGGTATCTCACATTGTCCAATAACTCTGCCACTCCCGTATCTGTTGAAACATGGTGGTTAATTTTATTACCCAGGTTAATTTTAGGGTTTTCTTCACTGCTGAAATGATTCTTATACTTAATTTGTGTGCTTTGATAGGGAACTTTGATAAGTATTTGTTAAAGGTTTTCGTTTTGCTGCTGGAATCAATGTAATATACAATTTATGCGAAATCAAGGGGTGTTGCATTAGGAAAGACACGGGTTTATTTTTTTCACTTAAAAGAAAAAGTAAAAGAGAAGGGAGAGGACTGAAAAACCCAGTCCTCATCACCAGGATCAGGCTCTTTTTCATATGTATTTCTACATGCTTTCAGGAAGATACATCAGGCTCTGCCTCTATGACCATTCTTGTCACTTGTGCTAATTAGAGAGCTTTAAAAGAGAAATGGGTTTCTTCTATTTTTTTTCCCCTTGAAAGAAAGTACTAAAAATAGAGAAATAATATCAATCTCCCTAAAATGGGGAGGCTGCGAATTGTTACAGAAGCATACAATAACCAGGGTCCTAGCATGGGTGTTGTGGTTCAAGTCCTTGTAGTTTGTCTTAAATGTGGCTTTGCTAGGTTAGGGTTTGCTGCTGCCTCTCTTTTGCGTGGAGTGCCCTGTGATGCTACTACTGTTACACCGAGATTTGTGGATTGTAAATGCCTGGTGCACGGTCAGTTTACCCTGCTAATGCTTTTTTCTTTAGAGACTTGAGAATCTGTGACTCAAAGTGATTTTGCTTTCAAAAACTATTATTTTCCATTTTTCTAAAGGCCTGTGATATACTGACAAAAAGGTTAGGAAAAAAAAAAGACTTGTGTATGTTTTTCTTTAACAAGCTATGATCTTTTTTTTTTTTCTTTGCAGAGATCAGTAGTTTTCATGTTGCAGTTTTGTTACATTTCTGTTTCAAAAGACACAGGCTGGTTACTTGAGACTGGAAGTCTGTCACTCTTTGGATTTACCTCAAACCAGATACTGGAGAATATTTAAGTTCCACCTCTTCAGTGGAATCCACAGAAAACTAATTGTTTACATCTGGTTATTATTTTTAAGATAGTTTACGAAAGCACTTTTCACTGAAATGTCTGCCAAACAAATTGCTTTCTTGTTGGCTTTATACTCTAAATACATAAAGTGAGGTGAACCACATGGTAGTTGGGTAGGTTGAGCTATGATTTTTGACTGGTAACTTTTTTTTTTTACTTTTTTGTTAATGTATGGGAGGGCAGAGGGTGGGACAGAAGACAACTACTTAGTCTTCCCTATCAGCCTGATAAAATTTAGATGCAATTATACTTCACAGCTGCCATAATATTTTACAGTTGTTGCCTTTCAAATTTTTGTTTTATTTTGTGTCAGGGATTGTTAGTTAGTTACATCTCCTTTCTTCTGTCATCTTTAGTTGTTTTCTGCTTGCTTCCACGCTTGATGTATGAATAAATAATCTCATTTAAAGGCATGCACATTTGAAGTTTTGTGAGCAGCCAGGACAGTTTGTACCAGTGAGTGCTAAAACTTGAGCTATGAAGCCAGTACAGCTGGAGTGCAAAATGATAGACACAAAGTGTTTATCTTACGATCTCAAGTTGAATAATTAACATATGCTGCTGCTGAATATTTAGTGGTCAGCTTGCAGTCAGACAGACCACCCTTTTATCCCTGATGCTATCTCGGCCCAGCTGGATAATACATTTGGTGAATTTTCTGAAGATGTCAGAGAGAAGGGGTTGTGAATTCTCCTGGTTTTCATCTCCAAACCTCACAAAGTGCTGTTGCACTAAATATTTTAGTAGTGTAATGCTGCAAAGTATGTTCAGCGTGGGGTATTTTATGGTTTCATTGATAACCAAGTAAATGTTGCATTCGAAATACTAAAGCATATAGTACTGGCTCTGTGGCATAAAGTAGCAATAATATCTGCAGAGATAATTTCAGCACAAGGTCTCAAGTGATGAGTTTTGGGAAATAAAGTATTATTTCGTATTTCATACCTCTCCAGGACAAATCCAGTCTGCACGGGACTGGGAATTTGAAGACAAGGAGTAGGTAATTTTAGTGTATGAAATGAGGGTGGTGAGTGGCCTTTCTCTTCAGCGGGCTGTGAGATGCTAGGCTTTATGCTGAGTACCCAGTGGAACTGGAGGTGCTGTTTCTTCTCGGAGCCCACCTCCCTGGTGAGCTACAGTTACCCGTGAAGGGGCTTGTTCTGCACTGTTGAGCTGGCGGTGTTAGGAGGTGTTGATGGCTGGTCTCTTGCTTATTCTCAGTGCTGTTTGGAGTTTTTCACAGTTGTCAAACCTGAGGTCTGTCTTCTGCCTATTGTGAATAACCCTTAAGTGTCTCGTGGTTTAGATTTGCTTTCTATCTAGCATTTCCCCTGGTAGATTTGTTGGTAGTGTTCTTGTGTAATCCTGTTGCAAGATAACTATCATAGAAGGTGTGGCATACCTTATTTTTTTCTTTTAAGCTGATTTTAAGTGATTTGTGTTTTTTTCTCTAGAGCAGCTGTGTGTATGCAGGGGTACATGCTCTGTGCAACTCCCTTCCTGTGCTGTACAGGTACAGTATGTTCACTGGTGACAGCTGAAGTATTTCCTTCAGTGTGTTACATGACTTATAATCTTTTATTTGTGTTGTAGTAATTGCAGGCAACATCCTTGAAATGTGGGGTTCTTCTCTGAGTATCATGTATATAACCTGGTCACTGTCCAAAGAGCTCATTTGTGCTATTAGTCTGGCAGAATGGATTTTTTTAATTTTATCTTGTTTTAAAGAAGAGAAACCATGCTTAGATTTTTAATTTTACATTTGTGAGTAGTCATAGGTCAGCTTTAGTCTTCTGCTGCCATTTTGTCCCCTTCTCCCTCACTCTGACATATGCAGTTAAAGCTCTGAGGATGCTGAGTATGTCTGGGCTAGCAAGGCAGAGCTGTGGATCCTTCAGCTGATGATAAGCAGGGACAGTAACTGAATATAATTGTTTTTGGTAGGCCCAGGGAAGAGAGGCAAAGCAAAAATCATTACTTCCTGGTTAATAAACAAATGCTCTAAAGCTTAGTAATGCCTCAACCCTGGAAATGCTGATAGAAACTTCACAAATCTAAACATTTTATGAAGCAGCTTTCTCTTTGGAAATGCTGGCTCACTCTTTTTTTCCTGAGTTTCCATCAATGAAACTCAAACACTACTGAACCAAGTACAGAAATTCTGTACTCCTACTCTGTTATACCAAGTGTTCCTTGTACTATCAAAGTGCTGAGAATAATCATTTTCCGTGCAGGAAATATGTAGTAGTTTCTAACAGAGGTTGTGCATCAGCTTTCACAATATTGCGTGATTTATGCAAGAAACTGTTTTATCTTCTTTCTTGTGAGAACACCTTGTGCCAGAAATGCCGAGTGCATACTAATACAGCCGAAACAGTTAAGTTATGGAAAAAGAAAAAAAGTTACATAGGCTGGCACTTGTACTCTCAAATTACACACATGATGCTCATTCAGAAACAAAGCCACCTTGATTTCTCTCTGAAACCGAGATAGTAAATTTAAGCTAATTCTCGTGGCAAAGCATAGATGTAAGTAATCTAAAAAAAGATTTTTACTATATTATGTAGTGTAAGTCTTTTTGTTTGAAAACAGAATGAAATATCAAAGTTGTTTAGAAGACTAAACAAATGGCTTTGTTTCCTGCTTACGAGTTATGTGGGTATAGCTGTGTGGGACTGCAAGACATATCTTTTATGTCTTGAGCTTGTTGTGAGGAACAGTGGTTGCTCTTTACTATCCTAAATAGCTTTTGTGCAACTGGTTTGGTTTTTTTGTTGTTTAGTGATCTTTGATTTGGGAACCAGTTGCCCCCTGATATCCAGAATAGAAACTCATTTTGGAGAAATGTGCTGAAATCCCAGAGCAGGGAGGCTTTCACAGGCTTGTGTGTCCCTAACTTTGAAGTCAGAGGTTTCTTCCTACTCAGTAAATTTGATTGTCTCTCTTTTTTCATACAGAGTAACATCTTCCAAGTGATTCATTGGCCTCTTGTAGGATTGCTAATCTGAAAGTGACAGAAGGATTACAGGATTTCTTTGCACATAGAGTTCAAATATTGCACAACTTTGAAGCCCAGAGATGAGTAAAGTTTCTCTTTTGGCTTATACCATACTACATAGTTGCATATTTAAATAAATATTTCCTGGTAAGCTCTGTTAGAAGTTACTGATGGCAGGAGCAATAACTTTATTCTTCTGTCTGGGCAAATAAACTGTAGCAATCAGAGAAGCTGGCAGGTGAAATGATGCTGGAGCATCAGGGCTTCCTCTAGCAACAACTTGAAAAGACCACCAGTGAGAGCAGCGAAGGGGAATGGGAAGCTTGTCCTTTACTTTCACGTTTCATGTATTTCACTGAGTTCTGCTGTTTTTATTTATTTACTGTATTCAGTATAAGGATGTTGAAATATTCTGGGTGTATGTATACAGTTGTGGTTGGGACTCATTAGAAGCTTAAGTTTTAATATGGTTTAGTCAGAGATGGCTCGTGTGAGTGGTATCAGAAAAATCTCCTTTTGACACACAGCTGTTGTGATGCTTTACACATAAAATCCCCATTTGACAGTTTTGGAAAAGTGCATAGTAAATGCTTTTTTTTATTTTTTTTTTTTAAATTTGGGCATCTAGTTTAGCTACCCCCTGCTATGCTGTCTGGTACTTTTTCTGGAAGCTATATATGACGTAAGTACAGGCTGTCCTCTGCACCACAGTTGCTGACAGCTGTTTCTCTGACAAAACTTGGATTCATTTCATTTCTGTGAAGCAAAGTTATTCTTGAACTCTTCCTTCTTTGGGGGCCTGCTGTGCTCAGCCCATCCTCCTCAACGCTGAAGAGTCACCCTGACTTGCCTATGGTGACAAAATCTATACCTCTATAAAAGGAGTTTAATGCAAATCTTGCCAGAAATTCTACCCTCTGCGTTTTGAATTTGGATTCCTAGTTTGTTTTGGTTTTTTTTTTTTGTGTGTGTGTGTGTGTGTGTGTGTAGAAATGCACTAAATTGTCAAGTATTTTCCAAAATGCACGCATACTCTCCCCTTTTAATAAATAAATAAATAGCATGAAGGTTGGGCACTGACCATTAGATGTGGAATTACAGATCTCAGCTGCTTGTTTATTCGATTCGCTGTGTTCTCCTCCATCCTTTACCATTTGAATCCTGTTGCATTTGGGAAAATAAAGTTGTGGTATCTTAAAGTCTTTCTCACCCTGCTGGGAGAACTTTGCTTAATTTTCATGACTCATGAGCAGAGGAACTGCTGGTGAGAATGTTGCTTTATATTCTAAACCTTTTATGGTCTTACTGATGACAAAGTATTTGGCAACTATTTCATATAACACTAATTATACATGTGCACATGTGCTGAGTGCGTGTTTGGACATGTTTTGTTGTGGAGAAATCACAGTATCTTGCAAGTTTGATCTCCTTGTGGGTTTTTGTCTACACGTGCAAACATTTGGTCAGGCAGTAATTCTGTACAAGTGACAATGTTTTGAGATAGTTGCCATTTTAAAGAGAGAAAACATTGTGAATGATGCTTTGCCTTTTTGGTTTCTTTTGCAAAGGTTTTCATGTTTAACGTTGACATTTCTGCAGACTTAATATACAGCTTCAGTTGAACAGCATGTGCTTTTAAAGATTATAAAAATACTTGCTCTAGTCATTTGTTAGGGAGGTGGTTACCAGCTCTCCATGAGTTTTGGCTGCCTAGCACTTCACATTATGGAGTTGTCTTCCAAATTCTTGTGAAAAACACTAACACTTGTATTGTTTGCAGATGGCTGGAACTAAGCAGGCAGAGAGCTGTCTGGAAAAAGGCCTTTATTGTGTGAAATCCTGTTAGGGATTAATTTAACTGCAAACTGTGGTGAAAGGTTAGTTTGTTTGTTTTTCTTTCTTCCCTTGCTTGCTACTATGGAGGAAAAAAAAGATCTTGCCGAAACTAATTATTGGATGTCTATGTTTGGAGATGATGTTCATGCCTAATGGCAGCAGATGCAGCGTGTGAAAACCTGTAAGCTGGTGTGTTTGTTGTGACCTTCCCATCCCAGGTTGAGCTGCGTTCCCCCTCCAGCTTTTTCAACTGCATGAAGCTTCAGTTGCGTGTGTACTTTCCGAGGCAATAGGCTTCAGACAATGAAGTCAGTTCTGCTTCTTGGAAGGGGAATATCTCTGTGCCCTAGTGATTGGTCAGGTCCTCATGCTGTTTTGATGTAACAGCTTTACCTGACCTCCATGAGTGGATTTTGATGACCAAAGAAATTAGGTAGATGTGGGTATTCTTAAGTATTTGGATTTTGAAATGTAAAGTGCTCTGAATTCAGAGAATATTTTATTTAAGATGAGCTGCATTGTTCATATTCAGAATATAGATTTGATTATGTGGGGTTGCCCCCCAAACCACAGAACTCTTTAAGCTGGAGAATGTAATGGCAAAATTGAGCTTCTACCGTACAGTGAATCGGTCTTGTCTTTTGCAATCAAAATCATATTTCAACACAGTTTATTCTGTTTTATGTAAACATTATAGTTATTGTGTGGGAAGTAAGTCTGGGAAAGAAAGCAATACTCTAGAATTAAAACATTCAGAATGCTGATGTTGGATAAGCATTTGTATGAGAAATGCATTTTTTTTCCTGTAACTGTTCTATTTTTCTTAGTTTCCCAGTTGAGGAGAATGTTTTCAGTTATCTAAACAATTTTTCGTCATTAAGCAGCACGGCCGGCTGAGTTGCTTGCTACTGAACACCCTTGCTTGTTTGCAAACATCAATAGCTTCACTTAGGATATAAAGGGTTTGTGAAACCGTAAAGGATAAATATGAATAAAGAAACCGTGGGGACCTTCAAACCTGTGGTGTTTGACAAGAATTTGAATTGAAGAATGCAACATCTGAAAACTTACATTTCGCAACCAGAGTTGTCTTATAAAAGACTTAAGTCTGTTTTAAATTTCTCCCAGAAAATTGCTGAGAGAATTGTAATCTTACCTTCTGAATTTGTATATCTTTACATTAATAATAGTAAAATCCTGATCTTTGAAAAGAAATGTTTTCATCTCAGGTTTCTATTTCAGTCACTTTGGAAGGACAGGTCTGTGCTATTTATAGAGCTGAAGGTATGACACAAGGTTTTACCAGTGAAAGCTTTGATGGTACATCTATTTTGGTATTGTGTATTCCAACTGTTGCTTCTGTATTGATGCAGAGTTTTCTTGTGGGAACAGATTATATGTATATGTTCTGGTTTCAGCTGAGACAGAGTTAACTTTCCTCGTAGTAGACAGCATAACACCGGTGTCCACCTTGCTGCCACTTGGTGCAGTATGATACAGGGAAACCTTTGCAGCAAATCCTGAAATGCTGGTTTTTATCTTTGGGAACTGTGTGAATTTGGTGGAATGCTCTCATTGTTTTCTGCATTGCAAATTTGTTTTTCTTAGTCCTTGCTTTCAATATACTGTGGCTTTTGGTCTGTTTTGTTGTCAGAGACATGGAGGTGGTAAGGACCAGGAAGATGGTTATATTTCTTTTGAAGATAAATTGTGTTTGTGGTAACTCCACCACAGTAACTTCCACCAGAGTTGCCTGACCAGAGTCTTTTGCATACAGATCTTATGTCAGGGTTGTTGAAAGAATGTTTCTCCACCCCTGCAGTAGTGAATTTATTGGCAGGCTTGTAGGGCCAGGGATGCAGCTTGTCATTTTCTTTCATGAATTGTAATTTATGCTGTGTCCCTGAAGAGCAGAACTGAAAGATCTAGTCATGATTTGAGCTGGCAGTGGGGTGCAATTTTTTTGTAAGAACTGTTGGAGATGCTCTAGGACACCATTAATGTCTGCAGAGATGACTAAGGGTGCTGTTTTTCCTAAGGTCTTTGATGTAAAAAGGAAAAAAATGTCCTTGGCAGAGTGGAATAGGCTGGCTTGCTGATTTCAAAGATCCAGCTAAAAAAGCAAATAACCAGAGCTCAAGAAGGTGTGATGCAGCCCGGGGACAATACCAGCATCATTTGGCAGTTTGCCCATACCCGCACAAGATGCTACTTTGTGATATTGCACATATGCTAATGAACATGTTAATTGGTTGTTTCTTGATGTGGGGGAATGTGGAGTTTGTATCCTTGTACTTGCAGGGGTAGAAAGAAGAGAAATGAGTTAGGTCTGTTTTCACTGGTAACAGTTGGAGAAGTAGAAAAGGTAGATAAGATGAAATGTGTTTTATGCTGCATACTTTCTATAGGAGAAAACAATGGTTGGAAGTTATGATGTTTAAAACATCTTGTATATATATGAAAATAGGAATCTACTCTGCTAAAATCTGAATGCTTATTAACTAGTCTGTTTTGATCAAAGTGGAGAATAGTGACACTTATACTATGGGATTGTGCATTTGAAAGAAGGAAATTCATAAATTAGTATAGAAGTAACCTATGAAATAGAAATCGTGCAAAAATTGAGTGGTTCTATCTCTTAAGAAGTGGGGAGGAGGTTAGAGTATCTGTCATGCTGTTTACATGTGGCTTGTTCAGGCTACAGAGCCTGGTTTTACTTGGCATGTAATTATGCCAGAATTAATGACCCAACATGCCCTAAAACTGATAATAGGGAATGTCAAACACTGTGGAAGAATCATTTAAGACCAATCAGTTCCTAAGCAAGGCACCATTCTGAAGAATGATATTAATTGCCCTAATATTCATTTTTTCTCTCTCTTTTTTTTTTTTTTTTTTTTCTTTTTTAGCTTGGACAATAAAACCATGCTTTTCTTGTTTGGCTTCTGGGCATTCACTTCCTGTTGTCATTAGTCGGTAAAGTTGTGAAAAAATTTGTACTTTTAGTGTAACAGAAGAAGGACACTAATTCCTGTCTGTGAGTTAAAAGGAAACATTCCATTATAGATTAAAATTCCTAACATTGTTATTCATTGCTTGCATTTACGTATAAGTTGCCTTAGTGGTTTTGTTTTTTCATGTTATTCCTGCAATTTTTTTTTCTGTTTGATGCTGAAATGGGAAGGTGTTCGGTTTTTGATTTTGGGTTTTTTTTCAATTTGGAAATAAGACCCCTTCCATGTTAAAACTTGAAAGACTTTTCCTAAAATATTGCTTCTGCTGTTTACTAGTTCTTCCTCTTTTTCTGTTTTGAAAATATAAACTCTCATTTGTGTGTGCACATGTGCATGTAAACTTGATAATTCTGACACCAAATTTCTGGGGATTTTTAGTAAATAATAAAACGTTGTAACTTTGGTATAATTGGTGTAGATTTGTCTCAGACCAGACCGTAGGAATGCAGAGGGTATGAACCTGTCAACTGCCGGACACTGAGGAGCTGTGGTTGAAAAGGTGCCTCTGGGCCAGCAGAAGCAGAATGCTGTGTTGCTAGTTGAATTAAATTGACATGGAGAGGTGCTGTGGTTTTTTCTTATTTGTTTTAAAGGTGTGGGAAGGTCCAAATTGCTTACACTGTATTATGCTGGGGGAGGGGGAGTTAAAAGCTACTTGACAAGTCAGTTGATTTTTAATCCTCATACCTGAGTTGGCTTTCAGAAACTTATGAGTTGCTGTGGGTAACTTGATGTTGTCAAAACTGGACTCCAGAAACCTTTCAGTCTTTGAACATGGTTTCCATTCTGGTTTTGAAGGGGATAGAACAATTTTGTGTTCTATCTTTATTGTTAGTTTTTTTCTGTTTTGATGATACTTATCTGATAAAAATAAGTAGTAGCAAGTTTATTTGATTTTAGGGAGTTGGAACTTGTTGCTGCTCTTAAGAATCTGCCCCATGGCTTGCATCTGCTAAGTTGATAAGTAAATCCTATTTATCCACCTTACTAAGGTAATAACTAAATCTTGTTCATGTTCTCAGTGTTGTGGATTATATTGGTTTCGCTGTTCACCTTGCTAAAGGGGACACAGAAGTGAAACACAGAGGCGCTTTTGTGAGCGTTGAGATGGTGCGTGTTTTGTACAGAATGTCATACGAGTCCTTATTGCAGCTCTTCAGCAAACTATGTTAAGTACTCTGTTCCTCTGAAGCTGCTTTGTTAGCTCTTGGGAGTGAGATTGATGCCTGGAAAGAAGAAGGGAGAGGCCGGCTCTCGCTCAGCTTGTCCTTGCCTGTTTCACGATGGTCTGTAGCTTGCCTGATCTTGGCCTACGGTGAGGAAAACAGATTGAGAAGTCTTATTGTAGTGCTTCATGTAGTAACGTAGCTTGAAGACAAGCTTGGTAGTTAAATCGATGTGTTTGTTAACCTTTTAGCTTTTTGAGGAGAATGTTGTTGAATGAGACCAGAGCAATTTTAACCTATGTTAAATAAAGCTGCTAGAAATCTCTCATTCCTGGAGTGTATCTGTTAGCATCAATGAGATTTGTATTAGGGATGATTAACAGTGATGTAGTGCCAGTCCTTTTTAAAGGATCATCATGATAAAGTAGAAATGAAGCTTGATGTAGAAACCTGTGTTTTGCTGTAGAAAAATATTAACACTAATACAAAGTGCTGTTGCAAGCAGATAGTTCTCCTGCAATGCACAAGAGATCTAGGATAGCCTTAGGAAACAATATTGTTTTGCTTGAGAATTTTAGTTCAGTTCCTAATGCTGAAGTTAGTGCTCCCCTTAGAGTAAAGGCAGTGATTGGAGCCTGGTGCTGTAAGTGACGGCTGGCCACCACCTAGCAACTAATGGTGTGGTGTTGGCTCAGCTCAGATAAGGGGAAAAAAAATATTTTCCTCCAAATCCAAATGGAAAAAATGTAGAGGTATTTGTGTGGGGCACCGGCAGAGTGTCTGGCACAGGACGAGCTGACAGGAACGGTGGTTGCCAGAGTGTTTAAGAGCGAAATGGGGGAGCTGGAGGCTGCTGCCATTTCTTCTGATGTGTTTTTAAGTAGTTTCATTAAAATGTGAAAAAAATACAGTGTACTGATACAAACATTAACAAAGAGGAAATGAAAAGCCCTTATGTCCCTCCCTTCTGTCTTTGGAAATGTGTCCTTCACTTCAGTCTTTTGGTCAGAACATTTAGCAGATGTTTGGTTTCTTTTAGTGTTTTGAGAAGGTGAGTCTTTGAAATGACTCTTACCAGGATTGTATTTTATTCAGGAAAGAGTGTTAGCATTTGGCTGATATTTAAATATTCTTTGATCTTGGATGCCCTGTTCTTCCCTTTAAATGATAGCAGCAGCTTTCAACAACCACCAACCCTGTTACTGCTTCCTATATCTTTCTTTTTGGTGTTACTGTGTAGAATGTGGAACTTAAGGGGAATAAAATAATAGCTTTATGACCTCGGAAATTCTCACTGTTTTTTTTTCAGTAAGCTACAGCATTATTCTGATAATCAGCATGATTGGCTTATTCGGATGTACGTAGCTGAAATTGGTATATGTCTATAGCCTGTTATATAGCACATACTGGTCTTGCAAACTCTAATACTGGGGTGTACCTGTCGGTGCCAGACAAGTAGTTTTGCTGTGGTAAAGGTCTTCTGACACAGGATGGAAGAGAGCCAAGTTACATTTATGAAACTGCTAATTTAAGCAACAATGCTCAGCATTTAAATCATAACACAGTAGTAAGAGTTTAGTATTTGTGATATCAGCATCTAGTTTCTTGTTGTGGAGTTTTATAAATGCTTGCAATTCTGTGAATGTCTGCATACACACTGTAGGATATGTGGAATTTATTAGGGTAAAGGCTGGGGCAGTTTCACGCTGTTTGCCCCACGGAGGGAGGTTTGGGAGGTTTGACGGCAGACGGTCTCAAGTGTCTCCCTCTGGCCACAGTTTGTCAGGCAGCAAGAAGATCCAACACAGGGCTATTTTGTCTTTTTGAGTCTAGCCACCATACTCATAATTTTTTCCTGTGCTGTAGCAGAACGAGTTCAGTATTCGTGCTCTGACCTTTTGAGAAAGTTTTCCTCTATCTATACTTAATACTCAATTTTGTTTCTTTTAGTTTACCAAGAGGCAGACCATAGGCTCTTCCATTCCTGTGAGTAGCTGGGCACCAGCGGATCTGCCCAGCAAGGTGCTAGTTTTATGTTAAACTAGTGCTATTTTGGTGTAGGGAGTGAAAACAGAATGTGGCCTTAAATGTAAAGTTAGCCAAAATAAAGTTAGACTGATGGATGATATATAAACCTTGGAAGATGACTCTTGTAGTTAACATCTACTGACTAAACAGGATTAAAAGGCTTTCTATTTTGGTTACAGTTAGGACTCTGATCATTGCAGCAGTCAATTGAAACAAATGTGTGAAGTGTTCTTCTCCCAGTCCGGAGGTTTGTTTCTTTCCAGTTACATCTTGCAACATGTGATTGGTTTTTATTTTGTCCCAGTGAATTCTCACAGTCGTTTAAAGTGCCAAGTTCTTAAAATCCATCAGAAAATGTCTTCGGATTTTGTTTTCTTCTAGATGTTGGTTCAATAGACAGGTACCTGTGGTTTTTCTTGGCCCATCAGGTCATTCTTCTGTGTCCCAAACCTCCAACCTTGCCCCATCCCCTGATGCATTCCAAAATGTTCTGAAACAGTTCTTAAACATTTCAGAGATGATTTGTGGAAAGATGCTGCAAAACTTTAATGTGCCTTTGTGGCTTTAATACAGGACTCTGCAAATCTAGGTTTGGTGTGTTAAAAGATTACAGCATCCAACCACCTGCTCAGCCCTTTGGTCAGCAATTCCCTAATCCCTTAGATTCATTGAATATCAATGCGTGGATTTGGCTTTCGGTGGTTTGATTCAGCTCGTTTCCAACTTAACCAAAGATGTTGAACTTTGCACTGAAAGAGTTGGGGTTGAGGGCACAAATTCTGTCTGTTGTCACTGTCACCAGAGAGGTGGCTTTTGGTGGGGAGGTGGGATATGCAGCCATGCAGGACTGCTCTAGATAGGTTTGTTCAGTCTGTGAAGGGGAGGGGGTGCAGTGTATGCAAGCTGTGCTGCGTGCCTTCTCTTAACATACATCTTGCTCAACATTATTTGGATGTATCTCTACAAGCTGGGGAAAGCATTATAATTCCTTCCTCTCACATGGGGCTAGCTCTCATGTGACAGGGCTTTGCTAGGGGATTATTGGATTGAATAAAATTAGTTTGGGAGAGCGTGTGTTGTTGGACCTATTCTCACATAAATAAATGCTTTTCAGCCTTGTGTTGTGACCTGGCTTACAAATAAGCATCGCATTAGATGTTTAAGAAACTTGGTTTTTTCCTTTTTTAAGCTTTTCACAGCCAGCAGGACTTGTTAGTTTTGCTGTTTGCTTCAGCATTCTTATCCTTCCTTCTTCAACCCTGTGCAGAATCCTGCTGCTTCATGGGTTGAAGGGTGCATGTACGGGCTTTAGAAGCAGTTGGAAGAGAGAGGCAGGTACCTGATAGTACGGCATCACGGGGAACAGCGCTCTTATGCAATAAGTGAGGAAAGAACTAATGAGAAATGGGTGAAAAGAAACGAATGTGGAATGGCAAGGGACAGAAAGCATTTTTTAATTTTAGGTTGTGACTTGCTGTTTGTGGAGTATTCGTGACTTTTTGTGACTTATCCTTTTAAGTGGTTGAACTGAACTTTCAGTGCAGTATTGTGTGTTAAATTGTAATTTACGTATGATAGAACATACCATGTCTTGGATGCAGGACTTACCATAAAGTTGTTTAAAAAAAACCCCTAACACACAACAAGAGCAATAAAACTCCAAGTCTGTAGTCTTTTAGCTCCAGTTAATATTAAAGAACAAAATGCTTAGCAGGCCCATCAAGAGAGTTGTTTTTAGCCCTTCAGAACCGCATGTGATAAGAAAAAGATTATAGATTAACTAAATATTTCAAATTGTCCTTAAACTTGGCTGACAGCAAGAATGTGAGTAAAACCTTTACTGCTGGGTAGGAGTGTACCAGGACATGCATCCTTTTTTTCCACTGAGCAATTCCTTCCTTCCAGAACTCATAACATTCCCTACTTGCGCATGTCAGCACAACAGGAAAGTGTGGGTACACTGCTTATTTACAGCTTTAATAAATCTTGGTGAGGGTTTATAATGATGTTATTGTGGCTGAATGTAGAGTCTGATTACTTCCTGAGGGATGTAAGAATGCAGCCCTCTGACCCCAAATTGTCGAACACTAATAGGTAAAAATTGGGTTGAAGAAAATGTTTTGGGAATATCACAGAAAAATTATTATACAAAATTAATTCCAGTGCTGTGCATTTAGTTTAGCTTAACTTTTGGCATAGTTTAACTCTATGGAATTTCTAGTTCCAGTGCAACATTTCTTTTAAATTTGATTTATATATAGAGGTATTACTACCAGAGCTATCTATGTACAGTATAGAGAAAATCCTAAGGTGATTATTTGTGCTGCCAAATATACTAGTGAATTTAGGTTAGCAGAGTAAGACAACTGGCACAACTGACTGAGTGTTGTGCCTTAAGCTTCTGTAGTTACAGATCAGTTTGTAGGGCCTGTGCCCTAAATTGGAGTATAGTGAAACATAAGAATAGGTTTAGTACTGTACACATGGTCATACTTGCTTTCTACTATATAGCCTTGTATTAGAAAAAGATCCCAGATGATATCAGAAGAGGGTTGGACAATATTGGGTGTCTGTGTTATGAGTTCCTTGTAAAAGTTGATTATTCTAGGAGTAGAAGGATCATCCAGCCTTTTTGAAATGCTACCGTAACCCTCAATCTGTGCTTTTTTTTCTTTGCAGACCTTTCAGCAGCCCAGAGAAAATTTGCCCATTCTCTGAGAGACTTTAAATTTGAATTCATTGGCGATGCAGAGACAGATGATGAAAGATGCATAGGTAGGTACAAAGTGACAACAAATGGCTATATTTTGCCATGCCATCCTGCAACATGATAAAACTTTTTTCTGCTTTTGTATTACAGATGCGTCACTTCATGAGTTTTCGAACTTTTTGAAAAATCTCGAAGAACAAAGAGAAATTTTGGTGAGCTACAAGAAAAAAAACTTAAAAGCTATACATATGGTAGAGAGTAAGATGAAAACTAGTTAACGTTGCTTACTGCTTTGTTAATTACCAAGATGTTGATATAAATAATTTAACAGTGAAAGCTGTCATTGTGCAAGCTCTGATTCTGTAGTGTAGAGTTACGGATAGCAGTTAGTTCTCATGAAAGAAGAAAGCTGTTATGGTAAGGACAGATAATTATGAGTTGGTTTAAAGTGGTAGTAAACTGATAAATTATGGCTGGGGTGAATGGGAAAACCATCATAAAATTGTTTACAATAAAAAGCAAGATGAAAGACTTAATACTGCGGCAGGACACCCAAGGTTAGGAAGTTGGCCAGATTTGGATCCGGGATCTCTGTGGCTCCAGCTTCAACACTTATGTGGATTTCGGATGCAATCTGTTGTTTGGATGCAGTAGCAAACTTGCAAACTTTTTCTTTGGAGCTGAGCTTTCTGGTGGAGTGTTGCACCTGCACCGTTTAGTTGCTGTGTGGTGTGGAAGGGAGGGTTCTTTATTCACATGTCAGCGATGGTTTAGGGTTTTAATGCAATACGAGTCAGGCTGGCTGTGCACCGGCTGTGGGCCGAGAGCTCTGCAGCAAACCTTGCTATCTTGGTTTCCTGAGTTGCCCAGAAGGTGGAGGGGGGTGTGTCTTTCTGGATGGGGTGCTGTGGTTCTCCTCTGCAGTTGCGTGCTCAGCTGTCATTTCAGAATGGGGGTTCACAGAGCAGATGATGTGTAACCAGGTTTGTTCTGAGCATGGTCTTGAGGAAATGCTCTTAGATCTGCCTAGATAGCAATTATGTTCCTCAGTGTTTGCCATGTGATTATACCTTTATCTTCCTGGAAGTCAGTGACCACTTCGCATCGCTGAGAGGAAACAGAGTAATCTGTGTTCTGTGCTCCTCTGCCAGAAGCTGTGCCTGCAGTGTAGGAGTGTGCAGATAAGCCAGAAAAGAACACTTGTGAACAGTTTTTATTTACATTTCTCTCCTGAAGTCCTGAGCCCAGTAATAGTCATGGTTTGTTGGGTGTGCTGTGTTATGTCCTAGTATGTTGTTCTGATCTTGAACCACATTAGGGTCAGAATTAAGGTTATATGGTTTATTGCATGTTCCTGAAGAATACTATCTTTACATATGAGACAATTTCTCAGTATCTTGGTTTGTATAGCCAAGATGTAGGGATTTGTTCAAGTACGTTTGAATGCTGCTTTTGTTTTTCATAGTACTGAAGCATAGTCTTCACTCTTTTTCCTGCCATCCGTAGCTGTATTTAGTTTTAGTAAAGTTGTGTACATCTATTTAATGGAAGTCTTTGAGAAGTTTTACAATGAGAAGTACCTTACAGCTTGTTGCATTGTTTTCCACACTATTTTGATATCGGGTTTTTGAGAGAGGTCAGCTTCAGGACTTCAGAATTATGTGGCACGTTTCAGTGACTCTATCAGTAGATCTTCAGCGGTGAGAGATTACCAACACAGTAGGCTGTGCAGAATCCAGTGCTGGCTGGCTGTATAGTAAAGCACTTCTGTGTTTCAGACTGGATGCACAAAACAATATTACTTGTTTTTTTTGGTGTGCTCCCATGCTTACACAGAAGGCACTACTACATTAAAAGCTAATTAATGTCAGTTTCTTGGTAACAAAAATCCTAAATGCAATATCTCTTAGAACAGTGACAGTTTGATGAAAAACTGGAGAATATAAAATATTGTTGGGCATATATTTAATTTCAAACAGAAATATATTTTATGACTTACCAGATGCATGACCTTTCCATTGCATCTGTAGTCTAGCAAATGTTATGTATAATTTATAGAGCAAGTTAATATATATAAACAGTGGCCGTAAGTCTTTGAACAAATTGTGATGTGGTGACTGGTAAAGATAATTTTCAGTGGCTGCTGCTCGGACTTATTTTTTTCTTTTTAACTTCTCAGTGGATATTTTAACAGTGGCATGAGCTCTAGGGATACTTCCATGGAGCATCTTAGGGCATGTTGCGGTCAGGTGTTTTAAATCGGGTCAGCAATCCAAAGACTTTCCATTAAGATGCAAAGCTTATAGCAGGATTTTCTTCGAAAGTGTTCAGTCTTCTTTGTTAAGAATGCTCTTTATTGAGCATTTTTCCCCTTACCCTTTTGAAGATGACCAGAAGGTTTCTGACAGCTCAATTCAATTTCAGTGCACAGATGAAGTACAATTAAAGAAGTCAGTGAATAACTAAGGGCATTTCAGATATTGCTGTGCATTTTAACTTTTAGATATTTAAAAAAGGGTGTTTTTTTCCACAACCATATGATAAATTTTGCTTAAAATACATTTTAAACTGAAATTAAATAATCATCATCTATGCTTCTCATGGTTTTCTGAAAGTATTGTTTGTGGTGAATCCAGAGTTCATAAAACTTTGTTACTTTTTTTCTACTGTGCTCAGAACAACAAGCTTCACTGGCTGCCCTTATTTAAGCTGTGGTGATGAGCAGCACAGGGCTCCCTGGTAGGTGCTGATCACCTGTGGTTGTCATCCCCTTTCTTCCTCCTTCACCTTCCTTTTTATCACCTTCATACTTTCCTTCCTCCATCCCTGTCTTCTCCGAAAAGACCAACCTGCCCCTAGTTATTTTTCCCTGTTGATTCCAGTCTTGCTAAATGATAACCAAATTTGATAAAGCTCGTACTGTTCCCTCTGTAATCACAGCAGTACGTGGCACCGCCATTGCGGTCACCTTGATGTACTGGCTGTGCGTCCTTCTGCTTCGTGGAAGTCCACTGACCTGCCCTTCAGCTGCTGCTGGCGTTCAGCTGCTTCTCATGTAACTCTCCCATAACCACATTGGAAGTCCAGTCAGCCCTCATGGCACTGTCCGTAACCTCTGCCTACTTCTCGCCCAGTTAGGGGCTGCATCCAGCAATCTCTCAGGTCCTGTCTGGTTGTTTCTCATGTCCTGTTCAGTTAGCTTACTCCAATGCTGGGACTGAGGGAGCTGGCTGCATTTTCCTGCAGCCCTGCCAGAGGCGTGACTTGCAGCAGAGTCATGTATACCTAGACAATCCCTGAAGAGTGCTGGTTTAGCCTATTCTTTAAAAAAAACTTCAGGGACAGGGATTTCTCTCGTTTTACTTCAATGTTTAGTTATTCTTCTATTTTTTCACCTGATATCCATCCTACATCTGCTTTACTGTAAGTTAAACTGGGAACTTTTCTGCAGTAGTCATGGAGTAAAACTGATAACTTTTACTTCGTAGCAGTATTTTCACCCTTTCAAAGTGAGTTTTACATCTGTATTTTTCCGTATTTAATTTAGTTACAGTGAGTTTAGACCATGTCTCTTTCAAGTCAAATTGTTTTTAATCCTGCTTTCCAAAAGTACTGTCCTTTTCTCTTGGATTCATGTCACTCCCCCATGTACGTTAATCTGGTGGAGTTATTGGTAAGTCACTCCATAAATCGGTACTGGGAACTGGATCATGCAAGAAACTTGGTTGTAGTTTCCTATATGGTGCTTGAAATGTCCTCTTAGGTGGGCAGGTATTTTTCAGGGTAGTTTTGTAACCAGGGTGGTGTTTTCTCATTCTTCCTGTGATTTATTTATTAATACCAGGTTGCTGCCTTTACTTTTGAGAATGTCATGGGTGTTGGCATGGAAGACTTCATTGAGGAAATTGGCTACTGGACTGACCTCAAAAAGGAAACTAGATGTTGTTCTTAACAAATTCAAAGTAGCTTTTAACATTCTATGGTGTGTTCCAGGGCTTTTCAGTATCAGAGTTGCTACCTCTGATCTGTAACTTTCTCAAGTTTCTTCTCCTCACTTCAAAGTAGCTGCTGTGTTTGCTCTTCTGCCATCCTCTGGGACCTTGCTGCCTCTCCCTTTAGCTTGCTTTGCTGAGTTCCTCAACTGCTCTGTGGCAAAGCCCCTTCTGACTTGAATGCAATTAATTCTTCAGTTATGTAATGTAAGAATATATTTAATTGAAGAAATTTCTGAAGAAATCCTTACTCTTAACATCCAGGTTTTTTTCCCTGCTTTGTTAGATGGCTTGCTATAATTAACCAAGATTTTTTTTTCTTTTGTGAAGATTATTAAAATCTGCTGTTGTCATACAGTCAATTGTTCACTTAACTGGAAAGAGAGTTAAAACAAGTAGAGGTTTTATAGCTTCCTTTCTCTCTGATTTCTGAAATACATATTAAGAACACCTTTTTCTTTGTCCCTTGCCAAATAAAATGTTTTTGCCTCAGTCTTTTTATCTTTGTCCCTAAGTACTTGTGTATTTCCCTTTTGCTGCATCACACTCTTTGTATAGGATTTCTGATATAATTATATTCCCCTTACTCTTTCCTGCCATTTCCCTGAGGCAATATAAACTCACTGTTTCACTTTGATATGGTCTCTTCTATTTCCTGATACAGTTTTGGCATGCTTTTATTCCTTTGGATATCTTTGGAGGAAAGAAGCTACATAGTTATGTATTTGAACTTTTTTTCCCTTTTTATCTTTTTTTTCAAAAAAGAAAGACTACTGTTCTTATGCCATAGGACTTGAGAGGTTTTCCAGTTGTGGTTTCCCAAGTTAAAAGAAGTTGTTAAGGTTCAAAGCATACACTCAAAAGGTTAAAGATAGAATTTAAATAATCTGTGCAAATATGTACTTACTTATACTTACTTATACACTACGACTTATGATAAAGTATTTAAGTGCATGAGTATTTCACAGGTTAAGTGCTCACTTAACACAATGTTCATGAATAGCTTACTGTTACCTTTTGTTCACTGACTCTTCGTATTTAGTTTACACTGTTCCTACGCTGCTGTGGTATTAACTTTTCAGAGCTTTTCTTGGGTCCTCTGCACATAGGTGTGTAAGGGTTCATAAATCTTCACATCAATCTGAACAAATCTGTAAAGGAGCAATCAGTTTTAGGGTAAAAAAAATAATTATCTAGTACTCTCTATGTTCAGATCCTATTCAGTCTACTGACGGCACAGACTGCTAAATCTATCTGCCAAGACAGTGGAAAAGATGAAATTGGTGTCCACTTGTTAAAAATTAGACTGCCAGCAGCATATTGAACATCTCAGATGCAGAGACAGAGAAACAGATAAAATGGGATTTCTCAGGAAGAGCAATTGACTATGTTAATCGCAGGATCTAGATCTTTTTTTTGCTTCTTGCAAATTGTCTAACTTAATACAACACTTTCCAGTTTTAGAAACAAGCAGAACAATTGCTGCCGTATCTTGTTGCTCAGCCTACTCTTTTCCTCTACGTGGCATGAGGCCAGGATGCCAATCATGTAATTATTAGAACATGGAACACAACTGTGGAATTAAAAGTACTTCAGGCACATCTCTTATGTTTTGATGATTTCTGACACTGAATGTTTATTTCTTTGCTTATTTTTGAATATTATAGACAGTCTTCTGAAATTGTTTTGCGAGTTACGTATGAACTTGTGCACGTTAATCTATAAAACAGATGACTGCTGTCTATACAACAGAAAGAAGTACAGAGCGAGCTCTGGGTGTGTTCCTCCCACCTCTGAGTGAATACAGATGACAAGTTCTGTTACCACTAGCTGCTTCTCTCAAATAATTTTGTGGTCTCGCATGCATCAACATAACTCACTGGAGAATTTTCATTCTGTTATTTCATCAATGGGAAATGTTTGGAATTTGCATTGTAAAGCTGTCACCAGTTGGGATTTTGCTGGTTGTTAATAACACCACTGTTTCTTGTGAAGGACAGCGCTGACAATAATCTAGCAGTTCATTCTTGACTGAACACAGAAGCCATTGTTCACTGCTGGATTCCTTGCCTTTCAGTGGCATCTTTTTGCTCAGTGATGAGCTTTGCCATGAACGAAGAAAATGGGCATTATGCCATTTCCTTTCCTGAGCAGCCTTTTCACTTTGTCCAGGTCTTTACATGACCCCTGACTTCAGAGTGTAGACTGGAAGCGATTTTCTGCCTATATGAGAACCAGACCAATGTTCTGGCATGTTGCACTGTTCAGCTCCCGCGTATTCCGTTTGCTAAGGGAAGCTCTTTGGAGGAGTTATCCCTAGCTTTCCTCCACTTCAGATGAGGAAAAGATGATTTATTGCTGTTTGTGAAATTGTCTCTTTTTTCTTTTCCTGTTGATGGCTTTGTAGTGTTTTTATAGTGGAATGTCTTTCATAAGAAATAATTTATTCAAAAGCCAAGACTGGTGGATATCTTTTACTAAGCAGTCTTCACTATAAGACACTGTCTTCATTTAATTTTTTTTTAAAGTGAAACAATTTATTGTTTGTATTATCTGCTTGTGATACCAGTTTCATTTTTGAGGCCAGCAGTGTCATGGCAAGCAAATCAATGCAAAGTCTTTCAGAGCAGAGCACAGCATAGCAGGTAGGTCATAGGAGACATTTTTAGCTGTCTGTCCTTTGGATCAGTCATAAACCTCCACTGAACAGGAAATAACCTTTGGCTAGAAGGGCAGGGATTTGGGAATTCTGCTAGTGTATTCTCTGTGAGTTAAGGCTGCCGTTTAGAAGAGCTAGAAAGTGCAAAGCATGGGAGTCTGCTTGTGTGGTGGTGTGTGGGGCAGTGGTTGGTCCAGGGAATTCCCCTGGAACAATTTGAGAAGATTGTCATCATAGTACCAAACTCCAGGGGTGGTTTTCTGGAACACCTAAGAGGAAGGTGATTTATTTTGTTACAGGTGCCTCCTGGCATCTCAGAAATGTGCCAAATAGATTGTATCCCAGACAGATGTAGCTGTCCACCTGATTCTTTTGTTACCAGATTACTTCTTCCACAGCAAATTAACTCGGAAGAGTGGACCTCACTTTTTTTTATAGCTTCTGCACATGTGTGACAACACACAAATATCAATGTGCTATGAGATGTCATTAAAAATCCTTTAGTCTGTAGACTCCAGTCCAGAAACCCAAAAAACTGAAGCACCTGTGTTTGTGATTCTTACGTGTGGCTGAGGACCTTTTGTTATTTAAGACTGTAAAACTACAGGGAAAGCACTAGAGCAGTGAGAAAATCCAGACACTTTTACAAGAAGAAAACTTGCATTTGGAAACAAACAAATGTGTTTTGGGTGTGGTTGGCACTGACTGCACTCTTCACTGCTCCAGTTAAATACAAGACCAGTGCTGAGAAGTGGTTAGAGATGTGTGTCACTGTCTGCAGGGAGAGCTGGCTGTGCAGCTAACCAGGAGCATGTTTGTGTAACTGTAAGAGCAAACTGTATTCTCATGGGAAAAGAAAGAATAGAGATTAAGGCTTTGCAAATAACATCTGATGCCCTTAGTAGCGGAATTGTATCTGCGAAGTTACATAATCCAGGGTTTCAGGCATAGATCTTAATGCTTTGAGAAATTTCAGTAACAGGCTTTGTATACTTCCCCCTCCTTCAACATTGGAGGTATCAGAATCAGCTTTTTGATTAGACTGAATGTTGCAGTTTCTTAGGAAAAATATAGAAGAGCTATACCCTCTGTAAGCAGGAGTGCAGCTGTAGGTAGTAAATGTCTTTATTAGAAAGTAAATGTCTTTATTTAGCAGCAGCGTTAACTACTTTGTTATTGAATCACTGGTAGGTATGTCTTCCTTCCCATGTTCTCTGTTGCACTGAGTAGGGCAAAACTTCCTCCCCAGATCTGGTTTCACTGACACTTGCTCCGTTTCATGAGCTCTCCCCTACTGACTGGCAGACTCTCTCTCTGCTTTGTTGAGGCAAGAAACAATCCTGTCCCTGTCTACAAATAAATCTTCCCAGTTGGTGCACTGGGAAACTCAAAACCTCTTTCTATGTGGCATCTAATCTGCATTCCAGTTCCTGGGATGAGAACTGGGAACTTGTCACTCCTGTGTCGCTGTGCAGTCTGCAGCAAGGTGTATGTTTATGGCTTCTTTTTTTCCTTTCTCAGTAACCTGTCTTGTACAGAGAATGGTTAGATGCAGAATGGAGCAGAGTCAGCGTACATATTTACCTCACAGCCAGAGTTATTGATGAGTTGTGTAATTTCAAGTTCTTGCCATAAAGACTGAGGGCTAAGGATGCTTTTAGGATGAAAGCTGTGGGGCTGCTGCTGCAATTGTCTAATGGAAAAAAAATAATTAAGTTGATCTAACCTTTGTAGCCACAGATGCTGGAGTGAGGTTCTAGGCCAGCTCTTGTGTGTAGACACTCCTTTACAGCCCACACAAGCAGCCTTCCTCCTCCGCAAGACAAGCCTAGCTGTGCCTGCAAGGAGAGCGGGAACTCAGAGTGCTCCTGCCTGCTGCGGGAGGGTGAGAAAACGTGAGGAGCATTGGATGCTGGTGGATGGTGCTGGCTGTCAGGTTACAGGGCAGAGGAGGAGGTGTTTGGGGAAGCAGTTTCACTTAAACAGATGTACATCCTCCCTTTTCTGAGAAGGGAAGAAGTGCCAGGCTAAATGGAGTTGTCTTGTGGACTGACACTGACTGGTAGGTTACCTCTTGGATCGTGTTGACTTGACTGATGAAGTAGCAAACATCTGTAGACACGCTAATGGATTTAGTATGTGCCTTTGTGGGCTGCTCTTGGAAATGTTGGTTTGGGCCCCTTAGTCTGCAACCTATTACTTATTTCTTTTGAAAAAGATGGATCTGGGAAAGTCAGGATTGTCCACATTCTGTACAACTTCTCTGCCTAAGCAGGTGAAGCTTTGTGATGGTGTCTAAAATTAGGAGATATGCACAAAGCTGAGAGACGGCTTGAAGATATTGTTGGAAATGTTGCATATGGTGATCTTCTGAGGTGGTGATAGCAAAGATGATCTTTTTTTTTTTGCTGCTATTGCCTGGTTTATGTTCAAGTTAAGTTGGTTCTTTGACCTTTCTATAGGTGCAGCAAATAGAACAGTAGCATAAGCAGTTTCAGGCTGTCTGCCTGAGGGTGTGCACACCAGGTTAAACATTTCTTAAAGCATTCCTGAGATTTTGACATTTGTAAAGCTGGTTAAGATACTGTTATCTGAGACGTGACCTCTCTGCATTGATTCACTTATGACTTACACTCACCATAGTTTGCCAGCCAAATTTTAAAATTGAGTATATATTCCTTTCAGGTAGGTTTGGATAGATCAGAGATATAAATAAAATAAAGGAATTTTTTTGTGTCCCTTAAGTGGTATGTTCCTATCATCATAATCTGCTGGGATTAGAGGGATGAAAATTAATTTAAGAGTCAAGACAGAAGTTGAAAGAGGAAGGAATGTGGAATTTTATGTTAATGAATATTTAACTTTAAATGCCTAATGTAACTTTTCCTGAAACTTTTACATTTTAATGTGGTCCCACTTCTTAAGGAAGGTGCACCTGACAAATATATTCAAGTGGTTGGTAGTTTATTTCCCTATGCTGGGAGTATTTTCCTTTTTCTGTCTACTGTTCTGTTATCCATGGTTTGAAAAAAAAAAAAAAAGAAAAAAGAAAAACAGAAAAAGTTGTTTTGAGTTTCCAAGTTATAAAAAACTAAGTTAACAATGAATAGCAGTGAAAATAATGTTTCTGTTCTATAAATACCTACATGTCTTTTTGTAGCTTTTCATGACAAGCACTGGATTCTATGTACTGAAGATACCTGTTTAATGTAGCGTTGTGCAGATTTTAGTTATGAACTCTGTTTTTACTTCTACCAGTCAGAACAACAGCTCTGTAACTCGATGTTAAATTTACCAGTCTCATCTTGGTTGACAGTTTCTGTTTATACACAAATCATCTCTCACACGCACTCATTTCAGAGAGGAGGAAATATTCCTTTCAGTTTTTAAATATGGGCCTGGTATGGAGCTCTGTGAGAATGACCAAAGATCTACAAAATCCCTCTTCCCCAAGAAGTACTCAAGAGCCCCATTCTTTAACCCAGACACAGGAAGCAGAGGGGGTGATGAATCACAAATACCTGTAGTGCAGGCTAAATTCTGCTGAAGAGGCATCTGTTAACAAAAGTTAAGTTGCACAAAATGAGAAACATCTTTTTCGAAGGAGGGGAGGCTTGTTTTTCTTTTAACGAAAGAGTTACTGGCATATCACGCCACTGGCAGCAGTGCAATCTCTGTTTGTTGGCAGTCGCTAAGGGAACATCCCATTTTGATTTAAAGATTATTTTCTGCTTCAAACACATTCCTGTAGTGGTTCCCATGGTTAGTGCTGCACAGGAGTGGAGCAGACCAAGTGGTTTGCAGCCAGCCCTGCTGGTTTATAAACCACAGCTTTTTCTGTGACTGTTGTTTGGGGTTTGGTTTTTTTTATTTATTTTTTTTCAGTTACATTTAGGTCTATGGTTTTCTTTGACTTGGTCTTCGTGCTCAGCATACATTCTCTGCCTGCTGATCTTCTGTTTAACTTTTTTGTGTAAAAGTTCAAACAATAATAAGCAAGTTGTCATTAGATATTTATTTTTAACCTTCTGGCCATTTAAGTTCTCATTTGCTACCTTTAAATGCTTTTAAATTATTCTTCCCACTGTGGTCCTGTGGCAGCTAGCATCATCCCCTCTGAGTTTTCTCACTTGCTGTGTCAGTGCAGAAGAAACTGTGAGAAACCATTTAAACTTAAAATTTTCTGGTATAGAAGGAGACTCTTCTGTCATTTTCGTGGCACTCGGATTTGTGAGAATCCTTACAGTTAGCAAGGAGAGGTCCTCGGGCGCTCTTCCTGTGTCCCAGGAAGCTGTTTCTGCTGCTTGATCCAATTATAATTCCAAATTGCTGTTTCCTTTCAGCCCCTAAGGATTTCCAGGAAAGTTTTTGGAGCCTGACAAAATTTGAATAAGCTGAGTATTCCAAAAACTTCCCTGGAGACTGCTGGTAACTGCTTGAGTAGTTACATATGCACAGGCTGCCAGCTGGGCTGCATCCTTCCTAGAACTCCACTTCAGCTTCTGTCTGGGGCATTTGACTGCCCTGGCTCTCTTTCGGTGGGTGCAGCTTGGGGAGAGACCGGTTCTCCAGCTGCCAAGAGCATTCCCAAAGCCTTGGGATGAACTCTTCAGGACATCTCTTTGCTGGTCTGGAGACATGGCAGGAGTTGCTCTGTTGTCCTTTGCCCACATTCAGTGCAAAGGTCTCCTGTGTCATGGTTAGCCCAGTGCTGCTGTATGCTTCTGGAAGATCAAATTGTCAGGTTTTCTTTTACTTTCGCTCCCATCAAAGGTGCAGATTTGCAAAGATGCACGTTTGAAGGGGAAGAAGGAGAGAGAAAGCCTTCTGTTGTATCTACAGTGGGCTTCCAGGGAGCTCTTCCTGGACTCCTGGCAGCTCAGCCCCCAGGGCTGTGAGAAGCCCTGTCCTGGGCAGAATTTACTCCGGGTCTGCTTTAGGACTGAGAACATAAGGAACCCGCCTGCTCCTCCGCACCTCTGACGCTGTTGCCATCTTTTCCATGCTGCTGTTGTGTCCAAGAAGTTCCAACCTTTGCTGAAATGTCAAACATTTTTTAAATCCTAAATCCTGTTTGCGCCAGAACCAAATCCAACCCTGCTCCATCTCTGGTGAAATTTCATGTGAACTAGAAGCTGTGTTTGCTGGGCACATCTAGTAAGCTACAGTTTTCAGTCTTACACTGGCATATTGTGTCCTTTTTTGTTTCTCTTTAGTATGGCTATGAGGCTGTTTATCCTAAGTGCACTGGTGTGTGCTAGCCCAGTCAACTAAAACTCTTGTTTCTTAACTTTACACCTCTTTATTTTGTAACTTGGGTTAACTTAAGGTTTTCTTAATGTAATTAAATGTAAATATTTGGAAACATATACAGCAGTGCCTGATGATTTTAACTGTATGCTAAAAGCTTATTTGCTGTTCAGGAATTTTTGGTATCCCCGAATGTAAATAATTTGTCTTGTCTGTCATCCTGCTGTTCAGTTGTTGAGATTGTAGACTTGATCTGCAAGACTGGTGCAAGTAAAGCAGTTGCAGTTTGGCTGCAGCCTGTACATTTCTGAAATTTCTGCATTGGTTTTAGATCTAATTTTCCTGACATGGGATTGAAGTAAGGGATAGAAATTTTGAAAGCATAAAGGAATTCAGAGATGTAATTTTTTGAGTTAAGACTTAGACTCCTAACTTGCATGCTTCTCCTTTATTTTACCCCAGAGCTTGCTTGCTTTTTTCTTTTTATTGCTGATGCTAAAGTGACTTGTCTGTCTGGCTACAGAAACCTAACCCATGCTTTTTTCTCTTTAGGCCCTCAGTGTTACTGAGACTCTGATCAAACCTTTGGAAAGATTTAGGAAAGAGCAGCTAGGAGCTGTAAAGGTTTGTCCTTCATTTACCTTTATGATAAGTTTGTATAATTTCTCTACTTGGATTGCTTTGCACTAATGACATGTATTTGGCAGAGAGATACTGTTGTTTATATTTCATGTATTCACACTATTTTTTTCCTGCTTTGAGAACTTGCTTCATAAACAAATGGAAAATATGTTTCAAGAGAAGAAGAATGTTCCTTTCCCTTCTTTCTCTCCTCCCCCTCCCTTATCTCTTCTGTCTGGAATAGGAACAATCCTGCTAACAGCCTGCCTCCTTCCTAATGGGTAACCCTGTTCTGCTTTGTATTTGCTTGCAGTTGCACAATCCAAGCCTGAAAAATATTAACTACGCAAAGGAGCTCATCCTTATGCTTTTAACCGTATTTTTGCAAACTGAAAAGTTGCTTTATTTCACTTTTTGTTTTAAAAAAATTACTCCTTGCCTCTGTATGAGTGGAAGAAAATGGGGATAGAGGATCTCATTCTAAGTTTGTTTGTTTGTGAAAGCAGTAATTTTTTTTAAGGTTATCACTATGTTGTGTATATTAAAAAAAAAGGCAAAGTAAACTTTACGTGTTACAGACTAGCTTTGGTTAAAAGTAACACAGACAAGTTTGACCTCTTTGTACCTGTCTACCTTTCTTCTTCCAGTGAGAAATTTAAGTGCTTATTTAAAAAAAAAATAAATAAAAAAAGACAGCTGTTTAACATAGTTATCTATTGCAAAACTCAATGCTTTTTTACACTACTACTCTGCAGATGTTTTGCTTTATAATTTCATGACTTCAGCAGCAGTGGTATTTAATAGCTAAGATAATGTTTCAATTATGAGAGTGCTGTACATTTTGACATCAGCAGGAATGATTAACATTTTCTGAATATGATTTCAGTGTTCATGAGTGGAAAATGCTCTGCTGACTATATATCATTGCAGTTCTATAGTACAATAAGCTTTGTGTAATTTTATGGACTTTTGAGAAGTATATCATTTGTCCCAAACAACCTACGATAAAAATTTCGTCTGTAACATATGGAGTCTTCTGAGGAAAAAGAGAATTTGTTCTAAATGTAACCTCTTGTCATAGAAACAGCTGTAATGAATGGATTATTTCAGCAGTGTGCTTGGTGTTAACGAACATTGGCATTTTGGGGTGAGAACCCCTAATGCTTTAAATTACCTCATGATCTTCACTCATGTCCTAGTTGGAATTCTGTCCCCGATGTTTCTAACTTGACAAGTTACATTCACACAGTTTATACCATACTTCACATTTTCTTTGGATGGATGTTTCTTCTGTCGTGTCTGCCTACGCACCACTTCTGTGAAGTTGAAGCTCTTATTTGTGATTTAGCCTTTTTTTTTGACAGAATTCTCAGGGGCCTTAAATAGAACAGCCTTGCATAATGGCATAATATTTAAATAAAAATCCTCTAAAAGTATTTAACTCTGCATATTCTTAATATTTATACAGTATAATCAAATATATTGGAAATATATTTGGAAATATAATACTACTTGTCTCTGAAAACCAAATTATGGCATCTAGTAGTTAAATATGTTTGGAGCATTGTGTAGTATTTGCTCTGCCGTTACAAAATAAAAGTTACATCTGCTGCCTCAGATTTTCCTGTATCTTGCCTCCTCTGATCATGAAATGGCCTGAGGTAGGCTTAGGAAGAAAAAGCAAAGAAAGAAATTTAGCTCCGTAGTGCTGGAAGCTGAGACTCTTGTTGATTTACCCCTTAGGAAAAGGTGCTGCTCCGCTAATTCCAGACAGCGTGTCTGAAGTTTCTGTCTTTGCCTATTTAGAAGGTCTCTTTTCTGGCAGCACTCAAAGGTTGACCAGATCAATGGCAATTTTGCTAATATAAACACAAAGATGTATTTTTTTTCCCCTCGCTCTACCTTCTTTTTAACTTCCCATATGCTAATACGTTATTTCTAATCACAGTACTACTACATGCGCCTCCTGTTGTTTCTCCGTTGGTAAGGAATATTGTGGCTGCTTTTCAAAAGGACTTAGACTCATGATGGAGAAAAAAAATCAGGGTTTTTCTTAAAATCCCTTGCTGAGAAGCAATTCTAAACAGCTTAGATCCCCTATTTAATAGAATACTGTCTTCAGAATCCAGTCATTCTGGGAACAAAAATGTGTATCACTTCTGTATGGTATTCCTTAGTAAAAATGAAATGTGAATGGAAAAAAATGAGCAAGTATGTCTGTAGAGTGTAACCACTGTTGGGTAGAATACATTTAAATTAAATTCCAAAATGACAGATGATGGGAAAATAATGAACTGGTATCTTGTTGATGTGTAAATACGTCAGTTCTTGAATATGGATTTTAATATTTGATTTTACTTCAGATTATTTTCAACTGCAGTTATTTGTACTAAAGGTAGCTTCAAAACTGGTCTTGATTTCATCAATATTGATTTCTGTCTTAACACACAGAGTTAAGAAACCAGAACTGAGGAAATGAAAGGGTGGTTTTACAGTGTTGTCGTCTAAATTACATTCAAGAACTTAGATTTCCTAGAAACATTTAATGGCTGTCCCTTTTCTCATATGTTGTTTTGGATGGTCAGAGAAATGGATTTGCACTTGCAAATGACATTGATATGTGTCTGTGAGAGATTCTCTTTTGTTAGCATGATTTTATGTTTTATGGAGAGTTTTCTTTATTTTAAAGTCTTTTTTTCGTGAGTACAACAACAGTCTGGTAGAAGCAGGAATGCAGCATGGAGGTCTTTGACTTTAAAATCGAAAAGTCATAAGGAATACAGAGCTGTATTCACTTTGAGTTTTGAACCGTGGAAGTGTTGGAACTTACTCAAATGATGTTTTTATGATTTTCCCCTGTCAATTATAGAAAATTCCTTTTTTTTCAGTGAAACTTACATTTCTCTTGAAGTCTTCTAGTCAAAACCAAGATGATATGGATGATCCCTGAAAATAATGAAAAATGCAATAAATCAAGAAGAATCGGTGTTTTTTTGTCTTTTTTTTAACTTGGAAGATATAAGCATTTGTCTGATAAGCTGTACCAGAATGATGCCCTGGGATTTCATTTCAAGTTAGCCTTTAAATTAATTTAAAAAATGAGTTGGAAGCATACTTTTCCTTAGTTCTTGGAGCTATGATAAATTGTTTCTCTTTGTTTCTGATTAAGTAGAATTTTGAAAGAAGAAAGAAGGAGGCTTTTCTTACATTCTGGTATATAAATGAATGTTACTTTGTTCCTGTATCTAGGAGGAAAAGAAGAAGTTTGATAAGGAGACAGAGAAGAACTACAGTTTGTTAGAAAAGCATTTGAATTTATCAGCTAAGAAGAAAGAGCTGCAATTACAAGAGGTATTGTTGCCTCTGTTTTTTTTATGTAAGCTACAGGCTTTTGGATAGATAAATATATTTTTATGCAAATACAAAATCATCATTCATAGTGATAAAAGAAAAACTTCTGTCACCTGGAAAGGTTGGTGAGGAGATTAGTATTTGCTGAACTTAGTGATATGCCCGCACCGTTTTCTGATTTGAGGGCTTTACCTGCGGTGTGTGTGAAGTACGGAACATCATGTTCGTTTATTTTTATATAGTTAAGGGAATGGCAAAGTGCAAGTATATTGTGGAAAACTGCATTTCTTATGAGGCTTTACCCTCTATGGTATTTGCGTTGCATTGTATGTGTTGACTAAGTGTCCTGTGTTAATGCTTAATGCAAAGTAAAGCAAGACATTCCTGAAGAAAGTGGTTTTGTACTTTCTTTTTTTTTCTTTCTCATGTTTTGAAGATCTGTTTTATTTCAAGTAATGCTACAAAAAAGTTTGTTGACAATTTGTAACTTAAAAACAGATCTGTTTTGCCTGGCATTCCTTCTGTCCCAGTGGGTTTATTATCATCCTCCTTATTTGTAATAGCTGTTATTTCTGGAGCAACAGCAAATAGTATGTGAGAAAATAGAAGAGAAATCTTGCAGAGGCTTGCTGTAGGCAGAAGGATTTTTATTTTTTTCAGAGAAATGTAATTATGTCAGGATTATTAATGCTTAGTCTATGAATGCCTTGTATCATTAAACACTTAATATTTTTCTCAGAGATAACTCTTCTCCCTGCCCTCTACTCCACCCCAAATAGTCCATGCCATCTTTCATAAAAAGTGGTTAATGTAACTGGCAAGTAAGCTAGGAATTTGGGAACTTGGATTGCTCGTGAGTTTCACTAGGAGGTTACTTCTCCAGACTGCATGTGCAATGTAGGCCCTCATGTGTGTAAACAAGTGTCTGTTGGGGACCTGAGTTGTTCCACTGTAGTTAATGGGCATTGCTCATGGGTCAGGACCTGTACTTTTACCAAATTGGTTAGCTGCCAAAGATCTTAATGCAGAAAAAATGAAAAAGTATTAATTATGAGCCTGATGATATCAAGAACCATATTTCAAAGTCTGAAATGAGACCTCACCTCAGTGGAAAAATACAAAATGCCTGCAAGAGGCATTTTGAAGCTGTATCCAATGTAGTTTGAAATTTTAAAGCCTCTGTGAAGACTAAAATGAGCAAATAGTTTTCTTTTAAATGTCCTTCAAATTTAATGAACAAAAATTCTGAAAGTTTTCAGTCAGGCTTTTTCATTTGTGCATTTAATTTTGGAGTGTAAGTAAATGTATAAGCAAATTTAAAAAAATTACTTGCAGCGTGTTGTCAGAGTGCTAAACAGGAAAAGCTTTCTTGCACAGACTTAGAAAAATAGGTGTATGTATTTGCATGGGAGCTTCCTAATTTGGTATTATACTCGGTTAGCTGTGTCAGTTCCTGACTGGACTGTGTAATGGATGTAGTTATAAATTTGACAAAAATTTGATGAAAACCATGCTGTGTTGTGGAATATGTCTTACGTTAACATAGCTTTTAACTCTGTTAGTGGAGGGATATTCCTGAAATTTCACTGAGGCATGGTACATGCCTCATTTCTGTGCTGCTTTGGCAGTACATGAAGCACGGTGCAACAGTGAGCAAACTTGCTGGGTGCACAGGGAGACTCATGCCTCAAAAAACTGAGGAGAGATGCAATAATTTATTTACAGGGAATTGAAAGGAATTAATAAAATAGCTGTGTTGGGTGTTGTATTCTTTGGGGGGAGGGGAAGGAGGCAACCAAAGCAATAAACAACCGAAAAATAAGAGAGAGAGAGAACAGGTTTTTGTGGGGCTTTGGTGTACACAGGGCAGCCTTACTATCGATTAGCCAGATGTCCTGGTAAATCAACTTCATAGTCTTTTTCTACAGCTACGCTTCAGTACATTACAAGCTTTGCTGACATCTCAATTCCTGTGTTGCGTGGTTTATGGGATGCTTCAGAACGGCTTGGCTTTTTGAAGCACATTTTCTTACTGATGTGCTTATTTGTGCTTTTTTTTTTTAAGTGGCATTTGTTATGTCCATTTAGCCACTGACAGCTTTCTAGCACTGAGCAGCAACGTGAAGCATGTCTGAAGGCAAAACTGTTTTGAAGCTAATTTGGCTTATCCTCTTAAAGCAGTGAGTGCTCTGCCTGAAGGATACAGTCTCAGTGCTTGAGAGAGTGTGTGATAGTAGTTCTGGCCCATTCACCTAACGCTTTCTCCATTCCCTTTTGTAATTTAGTGTAGAAGTGTTTGGTGTTACCACATGGGCAAAGACTAAGTGTTAATCCCTTACAGTATCCCTTTGTAGCCTTTCTTTAATGTATTTTAATAAAGGTTTCTGTTACCCAGTTCTTGAAGTTTTATAGTTTAACGAGGACATATGTACCATAAAAAATAACTTAATGAAGTAATACCTGTATGTTAGAAAGTTAAATAGTTATGTACAAATGAATGGCAGCTGAAATATACCTGTTCACCATCAATATAATGTTGGCATTTCAGCAAAGCTGAGCTAAAAATCAGCTGCTAAAACTAAGGCTCCATTTTTGATGCTTTGTGGAAACTTGTGAAGTGTCTTACCAATAAGTGAACTTTTTTTTCTTGCTTTTCTTGTTAGTCAGAGTGAGCACAGGTGTGGGATGGGTAGAATAGCATTTTGGCTATTTACAGCAGTTGTTTGGCTTATAGAGTAAAGCTTACCGTACCAGCAATGTGGTTTTCAACGATAACCTTTTCCTCCTCAGTTTGATGGGGGAGATTTTTTTCCCCTGTTTCTGATGGAAGACACTGCTAGCCCCCTCTCTCTGTTTGGACAGGCATCTTTTCAATGCCATTAGTGCACAAATACCCGCTCTGCTGTGTTTGGCTTGGATTCTATTGAAAATAAGCTTGAAGTGTTATTGGAATGGTTCTAAAAATTGAGCCTCATGTTTTAAAACAACATACATTATCTAGTAAAAGGGAATTGCTGCTGCCATTTAAAAGTAAATAAATGAGCTGCTTTGTAAAGGAACAAATCCTGGTCTGGAGAGATTAATCTTATCGCTTGCACTTGTATGCTATACATGTGTAATTTTGAAGCTGTCTGCAAAATGTCTTTGAAACTTCATTAGGTGTATTCTGTGTGTAGGCAGATAACCAAGTGGAGCAGAATAGAAAACACTTCTATGAGCTGTCCCTTGAGTACGTATGCAAGTTGCAAGAAGTACAGGAGCGGAAGAAATTTGAGTGTGTGGAACCTGTAAGTACCAGTGAATTCTGTCTACCCTGACAATCACATGGGATGGAGAAGGAATGCAATTTATTTGCAGATGAATTTAGACTTTAATAAAGTACATTCTTTGTTCTCTTTTTATTAAAGAGAGTTGTTACTTTCTATGTCACTTGCTTCTTTCCAACACCCTGAACCAGACAAGAGAGGTATGCAGTATTGGACCTCACCCTGTTTCCAATGTAGTATAACTTGTTCATTCTTTTAAATGGAAACACTGAAGTCGGAAACTGCAATGTGAATCATTTGCTGGTTCTGAGAGAGTCAGATCTGCATACAAAAAGCAATGGTGGGTAAAGTTACTGGAGGGAGGGCCTCCTTCGTCAAACAATCCAGTTGACTCTGTTATGAAAGTCGTCTCAACGTGGTTGTTGGCAGGGGGTGGGGAATGACCAGGGAAATGATGATTAAAAAACAGCATGATCATTACCTCCTTGAGCACAAAGATCTGTTCCAGACATCATCGGTATCAGAGCAGCTGCAGAAAAACATTACATGGGAAAGTTTGGGAAATAGGCAACATACGTTGCCTACGGTCAGGTTTAAAGTAGAGATCAGTTGTGAAATTCCAAACACTGGACCACCCAAAAATGTCTATACATAGCTGATCATTTGTATCTAAGTAGTTATTCATAACTTGTAGGCATTAGTTGTAATTTGTTTAAAAGTAATCATTTTGTCATCTGTGATCTTTCTGAAAAAGGCTACATGCAGCAGTCATGTTCTGGTAACTGGAGTTTTTCATTTTAACAAGTCTTGTGTTTGTATTTCAGGTGCTATCATTTTTTCAGGGTTTGTTCACTTTCTATCATCAGGGATATGAACTTGCTAAAGACTTCAACCATTACAAAATGGCCCTGCAGATAAATATACAAAATGTAAGTTGAGATTGATATCTATGCCTTTTGTAATTATTTTAATAAACTGCACACTGAAGTTTCTGTATATACAATGTCTGTACTACCAGTACTTTCCTCAGTGTTAGTGCATTGCCTGTGAAGTTTGGGGATGTAGTGCCATCTCCTGGCTACCCAATCACGTCACTGAACAAATCATCGCTAATTACAGTGAGTTTATTTCGTCATTTCTAGTACTCTAAAAAACAAACACAAGGTAAAAGGCCCCCACTCATTTTTCCAGTTTTTTATTGAGACATAACACAAGGCTTATCATGAAAGAGTTTCAAAATGGATGAAATCTGTTAAAATGTATACAACACTGGAGAATTCAGAGGACAGGTAACGAAATGCCAAGGTTCTCAGTGTTTTAGGTGTGTTTGAAATAGAGTACATGCTGGTCATGTCTGAGGGTCATTGCTTTATAGGGATATAGTATCCATAGCTAAGAAAAGAATAAAAGCTGGGCTTATCAGCATTGCTTCTAGCATCTCTGACAGCAGTGTGACCTGGAGCTTCTGTTTGTCTCAAAGCAGCCCTTTCAGGCAAGAACATTCCTCTTAGTTTAGGGTGCAGAACTGTGTAAGGAGACTTGGTGTTAGCACCCGTGCAGGCTAACCGGGGCCCACTGCTCGTTAGTGTACCCTCACGCCAAATTGCCCAGTGTGGTCTGCTCAGGACTGGGTGAGAAGCAAGTGAGGTGACAGGCTGGAGCAACAGGACGGACAGAGTAACTGGTGAGATGGTCTGTTTGCTTCCTTGAGATTTGTTGAAGAAAAAAACTCAGAGGAGCTTGAATGTGCCAGAGGCCTGTTGGCAGGGAACAAACAATGTACCTTACTGTAAACAAGCAATTCATGATGGTGCGTCTGTTTTGCTGACCTCTAAGGGCACCTGGAATTGAGATGCAGAAACTTCTCAGATGTTGCAGTCCATTTTTAGAAATGGCTTAACTGGCAAGCAGTAGCAGGATGATGGGAAAGTGGGAGAGAGGATTACAGTTGTTGTAATAAAGTGACATGATTCATGTATCATGATACCATTCTTTTAATTTTCTTCCCATATGTTTAACTCTCAAGTTTCTTCTTGAGCTGTTGTTTGGTTTGGGTAGGAGAGCTGAGTAGTGGTAACTTCATAAGCAGACTTTTGTGGCAGAAATCAGTGATTCTGGATGAAACTTCAGGACATGTTTTCTTCTTGTGAGTGCTTAGCTTAACAGAACGAGGAGCAGCATGGAACCACAGTGGATAGAGGGGAGCTGATGAAAGATGAGCAAGAAATGAAATGTGAGAGAGAAGCTATGATACAGTTTAGAAGAGCTGGATTTCAGATTATACGGATGGAAAAGAGCCAGTGAAGTGATCTGAAGAACTGACGAGCAATAAGAAAGCAAGCTAATCTCAACAGCTGCATTTTCAATTGACTGAATGGTATTGTAGTGTGCCCCAGGAAATCCAGAGAGATTGAGCTTTACAAGTTTTATGAATAGAAAGAATGATCTGGATTTCAAAACACTGTAGAGAGAAAGCAGACAAGGTTTAAAGATATCTGTGGTAAGAGGAGAATAGAAGGAAGCATCTGAAAAGATTGTAAGAGGACATGAGAAGTTCTCCACTGTGTTGAAGATGAACAAATCATCCCGAAGGAAAAATGAACTAGGGCTTGGCTGTGGTACAGCTGAGCTGCTGGCGGAGCACTGGATTGACATGTTAGAAACTGAAGGGTACAAGATTCAGTACAGAGAGCCTAGCTGGATATGGAGAGTCATTTGAGAGTTGCCAGCAGAGCTGTAGTAATTGCCTGCCTTTTCATTCAGGTTGTCTTTACTTTGAGAATTATGCTGTGGATTTCCTCTCCACAGCCTGCCGCAGACCCTGCTTTCCCCTCACTGCACTAGTGCAGTGGCTGTGGTTGACCCTGGTTAAGTGCAGCTTTGTCACAGCATAAAGCTAGGACTTGTCTTGAGGTTTCTGGAGCCCATTGTGCTCCATCCCTCCATTCCCAGGGTGCATTTCCCTCACACAGATCTGTGATCACTGCACAGCTAAAGCAAAGATCCTGGCAGGATCATTTAAGGCACCTAACCTAGGAATGATCAGTGTTCAGACAGGACGGTTTAGGTTTGAGCAGTCTGTCCCTATCAGTTTCTTTGCCTTTGTCCTGAGTACAGAATGTATTTTTTTAAAGCAAAGGGAATTATGAAAAGGAGCTTAGAAAGTTGTTTAGAGCCTTGGAAATGAGTTTATGTGCAGGGTCTAACTGCAAAATTTGCAAGCAGATGTGACCTGAAATTGAGATGATGGATATGGGGAAGGTTCAGAGCAGTTGTTTTGTCTGGAGGTAAGAAGGCAGTTGTTCTTAGACATCAGCTAAAGAACATCTACAGCTCTCTATGGAACATATGGATATGAGTAGCTGCTCTGACCAGCTCTCATGGACTGTGTTTGTGCACATGAATACACTCCTTCCAAGCAGAAATCTGGAATTTGCGGATACTGATGCCCAGTAAGGAGCATACTGTAAACTATCTATGTGCAAGAATGGATACCTGCTTATATTAATGATATATTTGTTAGTGTATGCAACTGTATGCTTATCCTTGGGAAAAATAATAAAATAGGTGAAGGCAGCATTTTCAGAAGCTGATCTGTTTTCAGAAAAATAATGGTGCTCTCAAAAAGCAACAAGACACATAAGTGTGCATCTGGAAGTGTGTACTTTCCTCAAAACATGTGTACCAACTGCGGAAAATACCAACTTGGAATTCAAATGCATGTTTTTGGTTTGTGCAATTTATGCAAGTGGGTATGTGGTGAAAACTAGGTGTTACCATGATTGTTTTGGTGGTGTTATTTCCTCATGGGCAAGTGTTTTTCAGACCACACAGAGGAGTTTCTAGTGTCAGGTGTGAGCTGCTCTGTTATGTTGTGTAGACCTATTGTATAATTTATGGATGGTGTGGTTACTTTCTGATTGTTTTTATCAGTGTTCTAATAAATATTTCTCTTGAACCTGCTTGCCAACTTTGAAATGATTGACGTTCAGGAATAATAATAACTGGATTTTGATTACTTTTCCTTTTTTAAATGCATGCAGATTTTGTTTTTTTGCATGCTTCCTATCTGCCAGGAAGAATAAGTCTTTCTTCCACTCTCTGCTGATAGTTTTACCATTTTGTTTTAGACACGAAATCGTTTTGAAGGAACAAGGTCAGAGGTAGAGGAGCTCATGAACAAGATCAGAAGAAATCCTCAGGAACATAAAAGACCAAATCACTTCACCATGGAAGGCTATCTCTATGTACAGGAAAAAAGTAAGATGTGTTTTTTATTCCTATAGAGCCCACACTGTGTATACAGGCAAGTCTTATTTCTACAGGTAGCGTGAAGATGCAAAGGATTTACAGTTTATTAAACAGAATCATTTGAGTACATGTTCGAAGTCTCTAATGGCAGTGTGAAGAGCAGCTTCAAGTCTGACAGATCTTGCAGAGCTGAAAGTGTGACAGTTCTTAGAAGAGGTGACTGAATTCAGGGAAGTTTTATTTGACTGAAGGATCTATTTGATGTTATTTTTAACCATTACTAATGACTTCCTGTAGAGTTGCCAAACATTTGTTGTCAGGCAACAACATGACTTGTCAAATCAGCCTCTGGACGTTGGGCTGGTTTAGTGTGATGAAATAGATTTCCTTGGTTCAGTGATGTGCTTTCATTACTTTATTGCAATTATAGGGTCAGATAAAGCAGGCTACGTGCTAGGTAGCTAGCGTTGAAAATCTTGCTGTGAAGGTGCACATCACACAAATCACATCCTGTCAGTACTTTGAACAGTTATAAATCTTCCTCTATTAAAAAAAGCCAAAGAAGATGCAGCTCTCTACTGCTCAAGGAATGACCACACAGTAATTTATTTTTGTGGTGGTGGTTTTTTTTAAAAACATTTTTGTTAAGTCATCTTTTTCAGATGTGCACCATCATAGAAAGATTTTTTTTTTTTTTGTGCTTATTCTGCTGAGAGATTTTAGTTTTATGATGTTTGATTACTGTTCAGGTAAAGACTTCTGTAAAATGTTTCACATACTGAAAACACTACAACATTCTTGATGGAAACATTGGTTGAAAAATTCAGCAGTGTTGAAAAATAAATTTTAAGAGAACTAGCTGTAAAAAATAAGACAGATCATTATACTGTGAGATCAGTATAATCACTGGTCTGGGTCGCCATAAGCTTTAGAATCATCTGAAAGGATTCAGAAGAGGTGGGTGTGCCTGAAGCTGAGCTGGGGAGGAGCAGGGCAGTGAGACCTTCCACATTAGGAGCAGTGAAATCCTCTGTCAGCTTGAGCCACTCATGAAGGGCTTCCCTGATAGTCTGAGTCAGAGTCCTTCAAAAGAAAAGATTCCTCTTTTTAAAAAAATTAAATTAATAGATGTGAAGAGATACAGAGAGTCAGAATCCAAGTTTTAACAGCTAACATTATGGTGCAAATCTCAGTAATACTGTATGCAGTAAGCTAGGCTCTGAAGTCATTATGTAGGATTTATACTGATGAATAGTAGTTAGGGGTGACTTTTGGTGTCAGAAAATGTGATCAGACCTTAATCAATAGATAACATGGAGTTTGCAACACAGGTGTGTTAATCTGCAGTTATTTAGCTTCAGGTTACCAAGTGTAAATCTAGGTTTCCCTGTTCCGCTTAAAGTTTCCAGGGATATTTTTTTTTTAATATGGAAAAATTGTTTTGTCTGTAGTAGTGAGACAAAGATACATTACTAATTCTTTCCATTTGTCATTAAGCAGAAATGTGAAATGCTGCATGTGTCAGTTTTTAGAACAGTAAGGACTGGCGAACCTTTGTATTACTTTGGATAATGTTCTTAATTCATACCTTTGCTTTAAATACTGCATCATTAGGAATTAAGTAGGACACTTAAGTATCATTTTGGAAAGCAGGAGAAGAAAACACAAACTGGAAAAAGGAGGAACTATTTAATGCTTCCATTTTATGTAGGGCCTGCTCCCTTTGGTTCCAGTTGGGTGAAGCACTATTGCACATACAGGAAAGAGACAAAGAAGTTCACCATGATCCCGTTTGAACACAGATCGGGAGGGAAAGTCGTAAGTCTATTTTTATATTCTACTGTTACACTTGCCCTCTACCAAGATCAGAGGATGTGTCAGATAAGATGTGTCAAGTATTTTCTCTCTGTACCTCATTGCTCTTTTTTTTTTTCTTCATGCAATTCAGTCTGCCATTTAAGGACATTAACCTATAGTAATGAATGGATTAATAGATAAGAATTCGACAGACTTTTCAGTTGCTTCCTTCTAGAAGACCAGAGAACATGGTACAGTTAACATGCACTGCTTCATCATTTAGAATCTAGTTTATCCATGAAGCATTTAACTTGGTAAAGTATAAATCAAGAAAATACTTGACTTAGAAATTAGACTTAGAAATGTCTTTCTTACGTGCTTCAGTCAGATATTTTTTTTTTTTTGCAGAGGTGTAAGTAATAGAAGAAGGGCTAGAAAATAGGATTTTTAATAGGAATATAACTATAATCTCCTGGCAACTGATGTAATTTCAGATTCTTTTAATAGCATCTGAAATATTTAAGACCCAAGACACTGTTGATCTTTACATGGCTTTAATTTCTGTTGAAATAGTTGGGCGTTGAGGGCACTCAGCACCTTCAGAGATGATGCCTTAAAGGGATGCTTTTTTTTTTTTTGATTAAATGCATTTTGTTGCAAGGAGAAAGGATATCTGAAGCTGGAAAATAATGATTGAGTCAGTACTGCTGTAAATGCAGCACTCTGCCCTATCTTCAAATTTGGTTAGAAAATCATGTTGTTGGAATTTTGTCAGGGTGATATATTCCATTAGTATGAGCAGAGTGAAGATGGCTTTAATAATTTTGAGGGCTGTGTATATTTACAAATATGGCTTCCTTAATCATTTCAGTACTTCTATGAATTTTTCATCCTGATTTACTCTAATTGTAATAACCCATTTTAGTTAATATAGCATGTGTGTGAGTGTTTGACATTCTAGAACACTTACGAAGCAAAGTTGTTTTGTTGTGTTAAAAGATCTCTCATTTTGAAACCCACAATCCAATTACTCCTTCAGTGAAAACCTCCTGTGTCTGGAGATCTTGAATAAGACAAGAAATAATTAAAATGTGCAGTTAATCCTGATTAAATCTGGTACTACTTACGCAACACTCAGATGAATTTATTTATTTGATTTCTGAATTCCTGAGGGTAAAATATGATCCTGGTGTTGGTCTTGAAGAAAGGGCTGGTTCTGTAAAGCAGAGTACAGATAGTAAAGAGCACTTAGTTTGTTCTACCTACTTCAACAAAGCCTTTACTATGCAAATCACCGTGTCTGACATAAAATGGGAGAAGTCTTATGCTCATTGTGTGCTTATATTATAACGTGCAAAATCTTTATAGCAAAATACCTTTGTTAGTTTAAATTGCTGTGGTACGGTGTCATATTGTAAAGTACCAGCTAAAAGGGACTCAATAGTTTTTCATTTCTGTCCTGTAAATGACCACAGAATTTGTGTGCTATTGTGTGGAGACCTGAACAGTGACCATGAGTGAATTCTTTTGCCAGTGTCAGTTTTCAGTATAGCTTTTGCTGGTATTTTAATGTAAATTTACTGTACTTGCTTTGTTTGTCTGGCTGGCTTACTGAAGCTTTCAATTACTTGGTCAAGCATATGAAAACTTCTTTTCACAGGGTGGCGAGGAACTCTTTGTCCTTACGTATTGTACCAAAAGAAATACAGATACCATAGACAGGCGATTCTGTTTTGACTTAGAAGCTTCAGACAGGTAAGCTCATGAAACACACTTAAAGGACTTTTTCTGAGTAGTAGTTAATATTACTGTAGGGTTGCTGTTGTGTTTTCTTTTTGTTTTTTCAATGCTCATTTAGACTGCCACTGGGAAATAGTCCCTGGAGAAGCAGGAGAGCACTGTCGTGGCTCACTGGATTTTTATCTCAGTTCTGTGTAGCAGATGCAGTGAGGATCTGACCTGAAATGTAGACGTTGCCTGAGCTTGCATAAAAGAAAAGCATAGAAAAAAATCAGAGAAACTGTTATTAATTAGTGAAGAAACATGGCTTAAATTGAAGTACATATGGCTATAGTGAAAGACTACGATCTCAGTAATAATTCATGCAGTCATAACAATATTGTATCACAAGCCTGCTTTCCAAAATGACAGGGTGCTGAGGGTGTACACTGGATTTTCAGACTTGAAAATAAGATCATTGGGATTTTGGGGCTTTTTGTGGCTGCTGGAATCATCCAGTCCATCTTGAACATCGTTAAAAAAACAACTTTTTGAAACACCACCCTTTCATTGCTTTATTTCAAAAGAGAAGAATTGCTAAAAGAATCTCAAAATGTGATAAGTATTGCTTTTCCTCAGCATTGTAGTCTTCCCTCATTTATCAAGATGAGAGAATCCCCCTTAGCAGGGTACTGCAGCTAGGTACAGCTGTGTTCTTTTGATGCGGGTTGTACCTGTGCAGAGTGGGATCCTATCTAGTATTAAACGCTAAATAGAAGTTGATGGACTGTTGCTAAGTTTTTACATCCACCCCTTCTGAGCTATTTTTAATGAATACGTTTGCTCCTTGCTTATACCAATTGATTACGTTCTAATTTATAATGTAGTAGATCTTCAGGTTTTATAGGTTTTTGGATTTTTTCCCATCAAATTCATTGTGCCCTTCACTTTAAAAGCAGTGTGGTCAATGCTGCCAGGCCCCTCTGTCCTATGAGTAGTCTGAAAATATGTCCGTGATACGGATCGTATGCGTGTGTGCAGTCTGAGGTCAGACTGGCCTGCCTGAGGCATGCCCGTTCCTGTAACAAGGAATGTAAAGCTACCACTGCGTCTGAACACTTCCAGCTCCCGTGGCAGGTGACAAGATACCCGTTTACAGCTCAGGTGGCATTTGTCACAAGTGTACAGCATGGTTTGAACTGCATTTTTGATTTGAGGGGGATGTGGCTTAACACTCAACACTTGTGTCCCAACAGTAGGAAAGGGAGTAGAGATTTAAGCTCTTGGCATGAGCTCCTCTTGGGTCAGTGTACTGGTCAGTATGAATAACAGATCTCAAACTGAGCCTGATAAAGTTGCTAAAAAACTACCGTGAGAAATGTCAGCCTCCCCACTTTGTGTGTCATCACTGCTCAATAGGGTATCTGGAGTTAAACAGAGATGGATGGAGAGCAGTGTTTCCTTGATCCCGTAAAACAATTTTTCATTCTCTTCCCTGTTAGAGGGGGGGAAAAATCTAATCTGTCTTTCTGTCCAGATACAATAGATACGACTGGTCCACTGTGACTTTGATATTGGACATTTGTCTTTTAATAATCTATGTGTGTAGTACCGAGATGTTCCCATGGAGATTAGTTCCATGCTGCAGGCCATTAGCTTGTTTCCTTGGTACCAGTTCAGGGCACACTTGTCCCTCGACCTGTCTGAGTTAAAAAATAAAATACAGATTGACAGCTGTCCATGAGGGTAGCCTTTGTTCCTGGGCTGTGGAAGGAGGCCAGACTGTAAAATTTTAGTAAGGATTTTTTGGTAGCAAATGTTCAGCCTTGTGTGTGACTTGAGCGTAGTTTGGATCTGCTATCTGAATATTTACACGTTTTCTTTTTTTGAAAAAGAAAGCTGAGATGCTTGTTTTTTCTTTAAATTCTGATACTTTTGGCTATAATCTCTGAGGGTGCTAGGACCCTGGCTAAATCTCTGGAAAGCGATGTTTTTTCTGTTTCTAGTACTCCATCATGTTTAGTTAAAAGTGACTAATGGTAAAGGTAGAGAAATTTGTATCTTGGAAACAACAGAGGTCTTTTGGAGTAGGAAGAAGGCTTTCTATTGATAAAGAACATTGTCCCTCTGAAATACTGCATAGATTTTAATTTTACTAATATGGGACAAGGAGGGGGGAAGACTTTGTCTCTTTTGACTTTAATTTGATGACAAATAAATGGTGTTTCATGGAGCATATACTGAGTTTGACATACTGCCTCTAGGTGATACTCCTTCATACCCTTACAGTTATAATTTTAGTGAAAAGGAGGAAGGTTTGCCCTGCATAAAAGTAACTTATTTGGTTTTAGTTTTAACTAGTGAAAGAAAATAGACAAGAAAAAACAACAAATCAGCATGTGGGGTGTGTTTGTTAATTTAGCTGGTTAGGGTCTTTTTTTTCTACTGAGTGATTAAGTTTGCGTGTTACTGATGGTTGCAGCTCTGTGCTCCTGGCAGACCAGTTTGCATTGGAAAAAGCTGGTATGGCTTGAGAAGGTGCTTTGCTTACTGTCATTGCTAATACCAATATTAGCTCATTTTAGTCATAAAGGTTTCTAGCTGCAGAAATTAAGGCAAGGCTCCTTCACCCACTCTTTAGAGCTCTGTGTCTATATCCCTGAGAATAGTAAGAGATTCTATTTTTATGGAATATCCTTACTTTAACTAATCACTTGCTTGATTGCTGCCATTTTCCAAAGTTATAGTTGTGTCTCCTAAGTTTAGGTTGTGTTGCTAGAGGGTGTGTGCAGGCCTTGTCCTCACATGCTGTCTGAAAAAAGATTTTGAGCAGGAGGTATTTGTACTTAGAGACTTTTACGCTTCAGTTAAATTGTGTGGTTTGATAAAATTTATGACAAGGTGAAAACAAACTAGAAATGTCTCTGGTTGTAAGAATATGAACATGGTTTGTAGACTGTTACAGTTCTAAGTAAAAGTGGGATTTGTGCTGGTTTTCTCTGCGCTGCTCTTTTTAGATAACATTTTCCCCTGCAGCTGTTGTGCTGCTTGAAGATAGATTTAATACAAAAGAGAGAGAGGGAGAGAATGTTATTAATTAATTCTGTATTTCTATCCATCTCTGTGTAATGAGATTTACAAATTTGCCAAAAATATGGGCAGGCTGAATATAATGATTTTTTTTAATTGGCAGAAAAATAATTACTCAAACAACCTCTTCTGCTTTTAACTCTCCTTGCTTTGTACTCTATGCTGAACCACACAATTACTCTTTTTAGTTTCCTATTATATAAACACAAAAGTGGATTTATGCTAATCTCTGTTCATTAATCCCTACCTTGCGCAGTGTCCATCTTTGCTTTTTAGGGAAGTTATAGTAGGGGAATTTTGTAACAACCTATTGCATTAAGACTTGATAATTTTTTAAAGATATTTACCAGAAAACTGTCATCATTGTCACTGCTCTAAAGCTGAAGACTATGCCTTGAATAAGTTGACAAAAACCATTTATTATGTAAGTGCAAGAGCAAGTTTATTTAGAATTCACAAAACTCACTAACTCCCAGCAAGTGCTGGAATCAACAAGCTCTCAAGAATTAACTACTTCAAATAAGTAATTTGCTGATTATATTCACTTTCCTTTTTCCTACTGTGTGTATCAGTTTTATAAGATGAGCAGTGTCCAGTAATTAGGGAAAAAAACCCATCCCCGACTTTTAGGACTGTGGGCTTTTGCTTGTAGATGGAAGCGAAATTTGACAAGACTCTCTTAGTTGCTGGTGAGTTTGGTTACTCTTTTGTGGTTGGTTCTCCTGCAGGCCTGGAGTTCCTGTGACCATGCAGGCGTTTTCTGAGGAGGACAGGAAGCTGTGGATGGAAGCCTTGGATGGAAAAGAAGCTGTAAGTGACATTGTTTTACATTCATTTATAATGTAATGGAGAAATTTTCTCACACCCCCCCCCCCCCCCCC
>WKFP01013752.1:505720-565504 GCA_011057875.1 Pterocles orientalis
CACTTCCTGATCCCATTTATACTTTAATAATCTGGAATTACGTAGTTTGCAAAATGATAGATTCAGTGAAAAAAGAATGAAAGTGAAATAAAACTCAGGAGAGATGAGTAACTCGGGAAAGCTCAACGCAGATATCTTAGTGATGATTTGAAGTATTTTTCATTGTAATGACAGCATCGATTTTTATAAATCGTTTCCCATCACAATGATGATACTGATATTCTAGAAAATGTCTAGTATAAGCATGTACACTTAGCTTTATGCTGACATGCTGCATTCCAGTGGCAAGGTTTGCGCAAGTTAGTTACATAGGATTATTTTTTTTTTTAAACTAGATGAAAAAAAAACAAACCTGTGTGAGTGGGAATGTGGGGTTGCACTTGAGTTTGCTTAATTTCTGGGTCTGAACTGCAGAACTGAAACGCACTGGAGAGTATTCTTCCAGGCAAATACTGGGCTAGAATATAGGGTTTTCTAGTCAATGACACAATCATGTGTTTGTCCCCAGTACTGGGGAATTTAAACATAGGCTTCATTGATATAATTGTTGTAAAAATCTTGTTTCATCTGCAGAGGAGTTTATTACTGTCACATGTGGTTTGAACTGGACTCCCCAGTAAGTTTACAACTTCTGGGAATGCCAAGCTGGGACATAACTCCCAGGATTTGTCAAAGCGGTTCACAATGATTTGAGTGAACTTGAACTGTGCAAAATCAGCCTGCAGAGAAACACAGGAATGAGGAGCACTTAAATAGTAGCTAATTTTAGTGACTCTAACTGCCATTGTTCTTCTGCCCAGGGGAATGTATTTGTTGAGGATTTTTTTTTAAATTTCACTCCATGAAAAGTGTGTTCGGAGGGGGCGCGGAGCTCTGGTGCTACTGATAGAGCTGTTGTAGTTAGAAGTGATATGTTCTAGCTGTGAGCAGCTGTATTTGTGCCTACTGGGCATTAAGATTGGGGGTGTCTTCTTTCTGATTTCATAAAATTCTTTAAAATAATTTGTCTTTTTACTCTTTTTGCGTTAGCTGTTCATCAATTTGGATAGAACAAATGCAAAACGAGAGGGAAGTAAGTATTTGAATTACTATTAAAGTTGATTTTTGTTAACATTTTACAATTGAGAAAGGCAATGGTAATTTTTTTTCTGTGGATCCAACCTAGTTAAATATTCTAGTTTTAATATAAAATTCTGAATATACTTTTGTGGATTTTGTAATTAATGGGTTTCACAGTACCACACTTTAGTACATACATAAGAATTGTAGGACTAGACATGAGCTAGAGAAACCGTCTGTGGTTTTTGCCAATTTGCTTGATTGACTCAAAAAAGGGTTCATTTCTATGTAAATGCGTCGCAATTTCTTAATCCAGAGTGTGTGTACACATCTGTTGGAATGTGTAAGTATGGTGTTAAAAGCAATCACAGCTGAACATAAAGGTCAGCAAAGAACTGAATGCATGTTTTTAAAATGTAAACCGTAATATGGAAGTAGAAGAGATGGCTTTCTTTAAAGGAAGTTAGCTTTCTTTTGTTAGCCAAGTGTATGAGTGAAAACAGTGATTGTTCTTGCATTATCAGGCAATTTATGTTTGGTTTTTTTTAATTAAATTGTGGGTTAAAACTGCATCCTGATGATAATAATAGAAGTTTTTTCACAAATTATTTTTGTGGTGCAAGACCACATTTCCAGCAGCAAGAAGGCCAGATGTTTGGGGGAAGGACAGTTTTGCAATATAAATGAAGTTTTGATATGAAGAGAAAGAATAAGATAGGAACAATAAAGGAATGATGGATCTCAGCTGCTGTCCTGTTAATGCCTCTGCTTTTATGTAGTCAGATCATTAACTGCTGTGCAATGATATACATATGTCCTGTATCTTTAGTGTGGGAACTTCGTTGGCTCAGGGTAGGGCTCAGTAAAAGCCCTGCTGTTGATGGTTATGTTTTTTCATCGTAAGTGCTTCCTTGTCCCATTTGGTTAACTCTCTCAGATGTTGTCAATGTTGCAGTAAGTATTGTTAAACCTCATTTTGCATCTGCCAACATATGTACTTAATCAGACATCCTATTCTTAAAAGGCTGCTGCTGTGAACAGATTTGGCGAAGCCACTGCCACCAGAATGAGGGTTTACTTGGTCTAGGCAGGGTTGTGAAGGAGAAAACGGGAATTTCTCTAGGAAAAATGAAGTATTCCTGCTCCAGAATATTTTCAGTTTTGCCTGAGAAGTACTAGCTGTGTGATTAAGCCCAGATTTATTGTTCAGTGACACACAATTGTAATGGTGCTTTAAAACTTTTCAAACTTTTTTTTTTCCCCTGCAGGTGCACAATTGGATAAGATAGGGTTTACCATCATCAAAAAGTGCATCAGTGCTGTTGAAACACGAGGTAATGACCAACTGAACCTTTTTGTGGAAGGGTTGGGGCAGCTGGCCTGCTCTTAGAAGAAGGAGGCTCATATGATCTAGTCTTCTGTAGAAGCTGGGGAAAGACTTAACATGGTAGATACTGCACTGATTACACTGACCAGGGCAGAGCCTTTTTTCTGTCCAGTCCCAGACTTTTATGTATGGCTTTCCCTCAGGAAATAAGTTTTCAAGAAGTGCTCAGAAGGGGGTAATAGCACCTCACTTGAATAAAGCGTTGAAGTACTTCTGGTGGAGTTCATTTTGCACCAGAGGCAAGGATGCTGTCAGGCTTACTGTTGCACATCCTCCAAAGTTGAGGAGAGAAGAGAAAGGCCAGTATGCAGAGAGTGTTCAAGAGGTATTTGGGATGATGATTGCAGAGAAGCTCTGTGTCACAGACCCTGTGTAACTTGGGCACTGGATAAGATCAACTATTGAAATAGCTGCCATGTGAGGAGACAGCAATCCTTGTATGGAAGTGCTGAAATGTGAGGTGACCAGCTGCTCCGAGGCTCACTGCGTTGTATATGGTATTGTATGGAAAACCTGCTTGTTTGGTTACTTGGTTACCCCATATTTCTTAGTTTGTTAAAAGAGATGTTGAAATTTCTCTGTGTGAATTTTCTTTTTTTCCTAAATGGTTGACCTTCCTGCCCCCAAAAGATCTCTTCCTAGAGATTTAGCATTGCATAGGGCAGAATATATGTCTTTGTGTCACAGTCCAGCTTAAATAAGATAGCTGGATAGAAGAATGGGTTGGTCACCCTTCCTGTCAAGGCAGGGTCTTACTTAAGAGCAGTGTCTTCCATGTACGTGCTTACTACGCAATATTATTAAGACCAAGCAGCCTTTGTGGTATTGAGAGTCTAGTATTTAAGCAGCAAGAAGTATCTGAAATCCTTTTTCTCTTGGACTTTTTTGTATTGGTCCTGTTTGATACGTTAAAGATGTTATTCCAGATCAGACCATATTCTATCTGGTGTTCGTTTTGTTCATTCTGTTCTCTTGAAAATTTTTTCAAATAAGATTTGCCTGTCTCATCACTACAAAAAATTCAGTTACTAGCATTTACAATCTGAATATTTCAGCTGGGAAACACTGCAGGTAAAACTGGCATCCTACAGATAAGTTGTCTTCACTGCAGAACCCTGCTTTGATGTAGAGTGGCTCTTCTTTCCTCACTGGATGAGGCAGATTTTAGGAAAAGGGTAGCATGTGATCATGTAATGAAAGGCTGGTTTTGGTGTACAGAACAGTGACTGGTTACCTTACAATAGCTTCTGAAGCACGTTTACTGTAAGCAGCGTGGAGTACACTGTATTTTGATTCATTACCTGTGTCCTTTATGCCTTGATTTAGGGGCATGTAAGGAGGCGCAAAACATACGGGTAACCCCACCAAATGTTTTTCAAGACAGATGATAAACTTGCATGGATTAGAAGCATGTGTTCCATAGTGGGATCTGCCCTGAAGCATACTTGGAAGAGAATTAAAGTTACCAAAGTTAGCTGCATTATTTCCTGTCTTTGGAGACCTTGCAGCCGCGCTATCCTTTGTATGCAGCTTTTGTAAGACCTGCAGTCGATAGAGTGCTTTGTGATAATTACTACCTATGAAAATTACTTTATTAATTTTGTTTTGAGGAGTGCTTAAGAAAAATATTCGATATTCAATAAATATTTCCTTTCCCAGGGTTTCATGAATGGGTTTAGGTGATATACTGCCTTCCAGGAACTCAGCAGTCCACCTAGCTCTGTTTTGGTGAACTTGGTTCGTCCATTGCATTTCAAACAGTTGCTGATGATTTTCTGTTCACAGATTCTGAATTTAACATCAGCTGCATTAAAAAAAAAAAAAAGCCTAACAAACAAAATCCTGCCTTAATCTGTGAGACTAACTGAAGTGTTCCTAAAGGATCAGTTCCTGTTTTCTGTAAAACCTGCAGGACATTCTGCTGATGTCTGCTGAACTAAACAGGCGGGGGGCCAGGAGAACTTTCAGTTGTCTGCCTCAGAAGGGTTTGTTCAAATAGTTGTATGATGGAGAAAATCAATCTTTCAGGTGCAGATTTTGTACCTGTACTTATTCTTAAAATAATTTTTACTTGATTATTTTACTTTAATGATACCATATCAAAGGCGAGTTATGTTCGGCAGAAGAAAACAGGACAGATGCCTCTTCAGAGACTGTGCTTGTGTGCCATGTTTTTATCTCTTTTAATCATAATGGGTGTGAGGTTGGCGTGGGTGGAAAGAGAGGACAGTCTAGTGTGGGTGGAAACTGAGAATAGTCTTGTCATTTCATAGCAGAAAAAGTCTGGTATTCAAAGAGAGAAGAGCCTAACAGAGATATTGAACATAAACTTGTCAATGGCTGGATAATTTTTTTCTCAGTTACGTTCCCTTTTATAAAGCCAAGAAGGAAATTATTTGCTCTGAATGAATAGAAAAATTGAAGACCGTGTCTTGGTTAAAATGTATGGAGGCTTCTGACTGAGCGCTCTTGCACTGCCTCATAAGACATTGGCCGGGCTTTACCTGGTGGGAGATGCTGAGGCATCGAGTTGTGCAGCCTGTCTCTTGCTTCCTGAGCATGACGCTGGTTGGATGTGTACCTGTGTTTTGTCTCAACACATTTTGGATTCCTTTTGGAGTATTTAATTTTATTTATAATTCTGTTCTGAGAATAATACAGTGGGGTGAAAGTTTACAAAAATAGCGAAGAGCTGTTTGCTCCAGTAGTGAGGACTCTGCATGTTTTTCTGTGCGAATAGTTGGTTGCATCTTCGGTGAGGATGTGGTAGGTAAGGGTTTGCTAGAGCAGCGTTTGCCTTGATTTGAGAGCTGCTGGAGCTGCTAGTCTGAGCTGCGGAGGGAGATGGCAGCATTGAGCTGTCTGTCCAGTCTGCTCACGGGGAGGAGGCAGTAGGAAACCTTTTCACCTAAATATCTGCCGTTACCTTGAATTCAGTGTCACTCCTGTGGCTGCTTCTGTACTGTGGAGTTTGATATAAAAAGTTGTATTTGCAGCTATATTAGTAGCCCATGTCAGCACACATACAATGCCAGCCACACAGTAAACTTGCCTGTGTACCTTGCTTACAATGGTATAAATTACTATTTTACTTTTTTTAAGCATGTTTCACAAATTGTATACCTGTGCCAAATTCTGGTATCAGACAGCCAAACACCTCAAGTTAATGTAAATATGAAGAAAATGATGCTGCAAGGCTTTACTGCTTGAAGTTGCCAGTAGTGACTGGTTGAGCTGGCAGACACAGCGTCTGAACCCTTCCACGTTTTAGGCAGTACTAAGCTATTCCTTGCAATGAGTCATCTTGTCAATTGTGTTCTGTAAATGCCAAGCATTATCAGTCCTGGATGTGCTGAAGATCTGAAACGTGCAGGTTAAATCAGAAATAGTACTGTTTCAGACTGGGTTTGTATATTTTAAATAGAACAGCATTTAAAGGTATGTTTAAAGGTATAATTTAAAACTATGTTGAAGTATTAATTCCTCTCTGCACTTCTCGATGTCTGCTAGCAATTAGCTGTGCTTTTTTCAGGTTGATGAATTTGAAACTGATCAATTATCTGATAATTATTATCACATACTCATGATTATTGCTGGAGGATTGTCTTAGTTTCAATACTGCCGTAATTTCAGAGACTTTTGCATATCACATCTGTTTTAATTTTGAGCAGTAGTTTCTGTGGTTTGACCTTGATTATTTTTAAGCCCGCAAATGTATATTTGGAGTCAGCACAGTTTGGTTCCCCCTAGTTTTGATGTTAGAAGCACAGGAAATCACGAAACAACTTCTGAGATAAGGAAAAGCTGAGCTGTATTTGACTGTGACAGTACTTCTTCAGCTTTTTAGCTTCTTGCAGAGAATGCAGAAGGCTTGTTCTGTGGTAGTGGTGGACATTGTGAGTTGTGTTTTTTGATAACCCCAGATGAAATACTGGAGATCTGGCTTATTCTGTTAATTTGAGCCAGCTCTGAACATGACATCTAGTTTAAGACTCAGCATCGTTACAGTAGTGCCTGCATCCTGGGGAAAGAGAAGGGCCAGTTCTGCCCAGGCAGGGCAGCCACGAGAAATAGCTGCTGCTATAGCCAGCCAGCTCCCTGCTGGGGCAGAGGATGGAGCAGTGCTGACATGGAAGAGTTCAGCAGGCTCTCAAAGATCTGGGATGACGGAGGAAGCTGCAGACTGTGAGGAAGATGGGAAGGTGAGAAGAAGGGAAAGATGGAGCAAGACAAGGCAGGAAGAGGAGGCAGAAAATGCTGAGTTGTCTCCATTGCATTGAGAATTATTGCTGTGTATTATGGTTGCATCTGACAGTAATTCATTAAAGGGCTAATGATTTTTACATACTTCATTTAATATTTATTCGGGAAGGAACTTTTTCTCATATGACTGGTTTTAATTTTCCCTCTCTGGGTTGGAAACATTCTGTATTAGACTGGGAATTCTCCACAAGTCTTCCTTTGTTGAAGGATGTTTTGAATAGGAATACCACATAATCTGTTATTTGAAAAGATTTCCTTGGAGTAGAAACACAGGTATTTTGTGGCATTTCTACTCTTGCAGGCCAATGTGAATATAGAGGTGTAGAGTATGGTGGTGTTTGTAGATGGCTTCCTATTATGTGACCTCTCGAACATGTCAGCTTCAGGACTGTAGTATTTTACCTCCCACTATATGGGCTCTGAAGTTGTGGATGCCCCATCCCTGGAGGGGTTCAAGGCCAGGCTGGATGAGGCTTTGAGCAACCTGGGTTAGTGGGAGGTGTGCCTGACCATGGCAGGGGGTAGATGATCTCTACGATCCCTTCCAACCTAAACCATTCTGTGATTTTAACATGCAGCAAAGACAGAGACATAGCTTATTTTACCCTTTTCCTTCCCTGCCCCTTCTCTCCCTTCCATTTTCTTTCAATTTGTAATCATAGTTGAACTTTCTGGGGGGTAAAACTGAGTATAGAGTACGCGAAATGAAAGTAGAGGACTGAAAATACGATGCTGGTAATGGCTACTCTGTTCATCCCCAGCAAAACCAGAAGTACCAATGTCAGTAACCTGCGGTGGTGCGTCTAGATGTAACTATTACGTGGACCACAGTGTGCTGGAATGAGGCATTGTATTGTAAATGAAAAGTATTTGCAAGCTTGAAAAAGCGTTGGTTTTGAGGACTGGGAATAGCCTCAAGTTTTTCTTTATTTTATCCAAACTCTTTTTGTCAGCCATGTATTTGGGAAAAAGCAAAATTACATTTATTAAAGAAATCTTAATTTAGCATTTGTTGGTTCAGTTCTTGCATTATTAGAATGTGGATGCTGATGTATCCAAAATGTAATTTAAAAAAAATCTGAAAACAGCCAGCCATTTTTTTCCTCAAGCAAAGAAAGGTTTGTCCTTGTTTGCTTCTACTCCCAGCTTCAGAAATGGATTTGAGTTACATGAAACCTTTATTAAAACATAACATGAGCTTATCTTAAAAACACAGAACTGAAAAAGAATTCTTGCAATACTTTACTGATGTTATTCTCACAACTGTGCTAATGGTGTGTAGTCTGTCTTTGAGGATAATTGCTTTTCTGGGGAGAAGTTTTAAAGCTAAATTTGACTGTGGTTGATCTGCCTTTTTTTTTTTGTTTTTCTCCTTTTGCATAATAGGTATAAATGACCAAGGATTGTACAGAGTTGTGGGGGTGAGTTCAAAGGTCCAGAGACTTCTCAGTTTGTTGATGGGTATGCCTCTATTTTACAATCTTTTTTTCAATATTTTATTTACTGTTGTTTTACTGTCAATATTTAGTCTTAAAGGCACATGCCAGAGGTTGTTCTTTATGTGGACCAAATCTAGTGTGCTTTAGTCCATGCAAAGGATCCCTGTACCCACTATAAGTTCCTCTGCTTTAGCAAGACCAAGATGAGTTTGTAGGAATAAACTAGGAGAACTATTATGAGGCATGTAGGAGCAAATAATGGGCTTTGTGCAAGGCTGATGTAAGTGGGATTAAAACAGCCTAAATTGGAGGGTTGATCAGAAAATTCAAAATACCAAATCCAAGACAGTTTGAAGCTTATTGCTTCATTGTTTGGAGTTTACACCTTTCTTCTCCTGTGTCTGAGATGCACAGGTACGCACCCATGCGTGTCTTTGATAACTGTGCAAAATAACACATTTAGCTTAAGCCTACTGGCGAAGAGCTCTTTGGTTTAAGAGGGGGAATATGATACACGTATTAGTAACAACTACGTGCCAAGGCAGGAGACAGATGGAATAGGGTTTGTTTTTATAAACTTAGTAGTATAGCTCTGATATGTGGGTAACTTCTTAGACACTCTTATACGTAGTTTGCCATGTTTAGCTTTTAATGTTTTTTCATACATAAAATTATCCTCAAACTTTTTTTTGCCCTTTCCTTTCTGGAAATTTTGATGCATCTTTTAATCCCAGTGACTGTAGTTCTCTTGCCACTCTGCTGTCCCTAGGGAGAGGGAAGAAAAAAAGCATTGGCACCTGGATGAAATCCCTTGTCTGCCTGGTACCTCTCACCAAAGTAGTAGCCGTGACTGCAAGACGTGCCGTGTTTCCCCGTTTCTTGTCCCAAGCACTGACAGTACATGCAGTCAGACAAGACCACTGGGATTAGTTCATTTTTATAGAGCTTCCAAACCTGTCACTTGACAGCAAAGGTCTGATTCTCAGAGATTCATTGGTATGCTAAGAAGCTTGTTTGCAGTTTGCACCAGGCTCTTCTCCAGAACCATGCATGCTCCATCTGTGCTGATAACACAGTGTTCTTTGGCACTGCAAACTGGAGGAAGCCAGAAAGTGAATTCATTTCATTACCCCAGACATTATGTGAATGACAAAGCGCTTTTATATTATATGCTGCTGTCAGTTCAGTGCCACCTGTAAGACTTTTTCTTTTCCTTCCTTTTATTTTTTCAAACAGGCTGTCTCTGCAGAAATGATAAGACATCAGGCTTGAGGACCTGCATGTCATATCAATCTGTCATAATGACCTGGCTAAATATTAATTGGTGATAGCTTACTTTAATCAATATTAAGAACACCCTGATGTTCTCCATTAGTGCACATAAAACTGCCTGTATCTTTAAAGAATTGTAGCAAAAGAGACTTTTTGGAAATAGGAGCTGGGATTAATAAAGATGACTGATCTGTAACAGATTCTCATGGTTGTTTATCTGTGCTGAAATTAGCCTCAATAAACAATGACCATTTTTAGCCATTGACCATAGGAAGAATGATGTGTTATCACTCAGTCTCAATTAAATACATTTAATATCCTAAAATGTTTTTTAGTTTTGTACTTGCTGACTTAACTTGGGCGTGCAGGTCTGGCAGGCAAATTTTGTTCTTTGCCATTAGTGGTATCCAAATTAAATAGACTCAGGTTGCCAGTGGTTCAGTAGCAGCTGGAAGAGTTTACTGGGGATTCCAGCATCTGCTTTTAGTTATTTTTTAAAATTAGAAACATTTTTTGTCATTCCCAAGATTCATACATTTATTTGAAGTAGAAAGAATACAGTGGTATCAAGATGAGGCAAAATACCGAACAGAAAAAAGTTAGGGTGCAGGCAGGTGCTCTTTTTCTGATGAGTTGTTGAAAGCCATCCTATTGGTGCTCTTTATCTGTCTGTCCTCTGAGAAGAATAAAGAGGGTTTCTTTTTGATATGCTGTGGTACAGAGAATTCAAAATGACTGATTAATCTTTAATCCTTTGTCTCTGGATATACTCTTAGATACCCTTTTATATGAAAGATCTTTTCGGAATCATAAAAACTTCCTATTAACTTTCTCTATTTTAAAATGTTTGATAAGATTTCAAAGTATTTTAAGCTACCTATCATTGACCATGAGGTTCACGGTCTTTTTTTGCCCAAAGTGCAAAAAAAGTTTTTCAAATGGTAACCAGGGTGCATGTAGTTTTGTCTCTTTTTCAGAATATTTGCTATAAAATTTGGGAAAGGACACTGAAAGTCAAGAGAGTTTGAGGAGACCGATAGATGCTTTTCTAATACTATGAATGCACAGATTTTCACCTTTAATGTAAATATCTGGTGAAACTAAGTCTTCTTAAAAATGAGGCTCAGCTGTTAAATGTACAATTCTGCTTTAAAAAGAAGTTAATTTTGTGATTTAACTTAGTTCTTGGAGTTACTTGTAACTAGCATTGTGCTATGGTGATTATTTTGCAGCAATAATCTTGTCTAAATTTAAGTGAGGAATTTGGTAAGGAAAACATTCATTGTGTTTCAAGGGAAAATGTTAAATTAATCTGATATCTCATTGTAAACAGGGATACAGTCAGCTGTCAGGTGGCTCAGTTCTTGAAAGGTGTCGGGGACCAACTGCTTTTTCATCTCTCATCTCCATAATAGATCTGATGGGGCTCATTTCCTACCAACTGCCCACATACATTCCATACAAACCACTGCGTCCGTCCGCTTTCAGACGGACCCTTGCCCATCGTGAAGTGACTCCTGAGGACTTGGGGTTTCTACTGATGAGTTCAGTTTTGATTTCTGATACTGCCTGGTGTGGAAAATGCCAGACATTGTATTGTAGAAGAAAATGTACCTCTGCCTTTTCAAAACCAGCAGCTTTCAAAACAGTTACACTGAATTCTTTATTATTTTGTATGCAGTAAATGACAGTATGGATGCACTCCTACAGTGGGCATATTGCGTATGAAAGCAGAGAGAGTCTCCTCCTGACCTGGTTTAGTGAACTGGACCATCTTTATGAACTCTGGCTCCCTTACTGTCAGAAAGTTTTGAATACAATTTGGAGCTTATCTGTCAAAAGCGGTTCCATAAATGTGCACCGTTATTTTTATATGCGTCAAGTTGCCATTCTGTGCACAGTGGCTGCTATGTGGACAAATGGCCTGAGAGGTAGGATTTTTGAGGCATTGCTGAAGGCCCGGCTGAGGTGTCAGTTTATGTAATGGCCAGGGATGTCTGAAGTAGGGAGAAAAATGGATCAGAAACAGTCAAAACATATATTGTTTTGTGTGTGCGTGTCTGTATACATGCGCATATGTATGGGGTGGTGGGGCACAGAGCTGGGTAGGGCGACTATCAAACCAAAAGTGAAAAAAAAGTCTTGATGGCTTCTACAGTCAAACTGGGGTTTGGTTGGGGTTGGTAGCAGGGCCAAATTTTGTTGTTGTTTAAATTTTTTTTTTCCCCAAGAGATAATGAAATGTTTCAGCAATACCTTCTATTTTTTACTTTAAGGGGTTTGTTTTAGAATTCAGATGTTTGACTTTTTCCTCCCCAAATTCATCAGCAAATTTCATGTAACTGAGAGCATCCTTTGACTGTACAGGAGGTTGATGATTATGAAGAAGTTCCTTAAAAGCTCTGGATATTACATAGTGGTTTAGTAACAAAATCCCCATAGATTTCATTAGTTTCTAATATGATGGCAGTTGTTATTTAATTAATTCAGTAGAAAGTTTTTCTTCTCCAAAAAAAGAGAATTTGAACACAGAAGCAGCTAGCTTTGTCCTGAGATGATCTTGAGTATTTTGGGTGGTGGTTGGCTAGTAACAGTTTGGTAGAAAATGTTATCTGCCTTGTATTTTAAAATGAGATTTAAATAATTGATATAATGAGGGAGAATATTCAGTTACAGAAATAATTGGTTGGCACAGCCTTTAGAACAGAATTATTTAGTCCCAGTAAAAGGACTGCACCTTTAATCAGGGATCCTAATTTGATTTTTTAGATATATCTGTCCTTTGTCTGACAAACAAAGTGATAAATGAATTCTGAATGGTATGAACTGGTCAACATGTAATCTGTGTCAGTGACTGCAGGAGTTTACTGTAGTGACTGATGGAAACACAGAGTATTAAACAGAAGCTCAAGCACTTGAAGTTACCAAATATATTGTGCTAGTTTGGCCACGTTCATGTGATCTTGTGTCAACTAGATCTTGCTTCCTGTTTTGACGCCAGAAGGGTTTTTTTTATTTCCAAAACATTGCAGTGCTCTGTGTTATTTTCTGTGTTCTGTCAAAAAATCTTTCACCTCATGGGTCACTGGGACATAGAACCATTCAATTTGATCTGTCGTCTTGTAAGACTCTACCAATAATGTGGTAAAAAATGGGAAGAGTTCTGTGAACCTGATGAATGGTCAAGGAAGCATTTTTTCCCTTTGACTGAAACTGATAAAGTAAGGGAAACATTTAAGCTATCTTGTAGAGGAAGCCTACTGATAGAGAAGAGTCCTTTTCTGCTTTTGAAGCACCTCTTAAAGGTTTTCACACAGTAAAGGAGGGTCATGCTACACTTTGGCTATTCTCATCAGCAGTCCAAAATAACAGTTTACAAGCAAAACTATGGAAAGGATTTGAAAAGATTTCTTGGTGTACTTGCATTTTAAATAACAAAAGAAAAGAGGAAAAGATAAGTTATGTTTAGTGGGTCTTTTTTTCTAAACTGTATTTGTACATCTTTCTGTGTTTATGTACATGTTTCTGTTTAATTCAATATGTGAGAATATCAATTGCTATAAGATTTTTTTAATCCTTCATTAAAGAACAAATCGGCAGTAAATACTTTTAAAAACAAAATATGGAAATAGAATGTATAAAGAGGTTTCGATAATAAGCCTTGTTAGTATTAACTAATATTAAGAAGGACATCTTGCTTCTACATTCGTATGAGCAAATACGTAATGATCAAATTCAGTGTCTTGCTGTTCGTATTGGGCATACTGATTTAGAATTCCCTTTTTTCATGTCCCTCTTCTCTTTCTGATTATTTTCTAGATGCAAAAACTTGCAATGAAGTTGACCTGGAAAACCCTGTAGACTGGGAAGTGAAGACAATTACTAGTGCTATGAAGCAATACTTACGGTAAGCCTGTCTCTCTCTCAGTTTTTAGGGTTTTTGGAGTTTTTTTAGACTATGAATTCTGTATTCTAGTTCTCCTATCCAATGTGCTAACTTACGTTACCTGCTTTTCCTATATTTTGGAATAGAGGTACCTTTTGTGCAAATACGGTGTTTGTTTTTGAGGAAGCAAAATAACTTAGCACCACTAATACTTGTGTTTATGAGAGACAAGCCCCAAAACATTTTTGTGTTAGGTACATAAACATTTCGCTGATGATTCAGAAACCCAAATTGCTAGTAAACTTGCTGAGAGTTGTTACTGAAAGGCAGCTGAGAATGTTAAGAGTTTTTTGCCTTTTTGTGTTTTAATGTGGTAGAATAAAAAGGGAAAAAGTTATTAAATTTTCAGTATTTTCGTCTTTCTGACCCTTGTTCTGATGTTCTAGGTGCAATAGTAATGACATTTTGAGTGTTAAAAGTAAGAATTTTAGATGTGTTCTCTGTTGAAATGGTTTGGCCAGTTCCCAATAAAGATATTTTACTAAATTGCCTAAGAACATCTAACGTAGAACTTCTGTCTATCTCTGGTAGTGTGACAGAAATACAGTATTTTTAATCTGCTGTTTTTATTGAATAAAGTATTACTGAAAGCACTAGCAAAGAATTCTGAAGAACGATTATCAAGATAAAAGTCTCTCTTAGGGAGTGTAGGAAAGATAAATAAAAGTAGGAAAGGAAAAAAAATATGCTTATGATGAAGTATTTCCCGCCTACAGTATTTCCTATCTGAGTGTTTACTCCAATATTTCATAAGCATCAGTAAAGTCAACTTAATAAATGAAGGTTTTAACTCTGGTGTTTTACCTCTGATTTCCATTATTCAGTACCATTTTTCATTGATGACTAAGGTTTTCAATTTCAGTTTTTCCATTTGAAATGAAAGTTTGATTTGTGGATGGCTGCTGTTCAGCAAACTTAGCTTTTAGGGTCTGTCTTTCTTTCCAGTAAGGCACTGACTTGTGATTCTTTGTATTTTAAAAACGCTAATGAAGAATGAATGATGCAGTTTATGTGTACAATCTTCATCTGAGAAACAGTCTCAGTGGGGTAATTTGGAAAGGTGCCCTGTGATGGTAGGGAGGCATCCCTTCAGCTGATGGAAGGTGAATGGACGTATTTAGTCTTATTTTCCTGATGATATTAAGTTCTCCATTCGCACTGGAAATCACTAAATTCAAGGGCCACTGTAGCAATGGTTCCCTCCAGTGTGACGATTACATTACTGAGTGTTAAAAAGGTTTCCTGCTTAGAGTAAATACAGATAGAAGAGAATGCAGATAAATTTATTATATCATTCTTGTTTTACAGAAGCCTTCCCGAACCACTGATGACATATGAATTACATGGAGATTTCATCATTCCTGCAAGTAAATATATGACTGTAGTTCAAATAGAAGTCTTTTCTTATAGGAAAGTATTCTTGTGGCCTTTAGTAAAATATAGGAATAAGAAATCATAAAAGTTCTTAAAAAAAAAAAAAGGAAATTTTAACCAGTGTTCAGTTCTAGGATGTCTCACATATGATGCGTTTATTGACAGACAAGCTTGTGACATACTTAGAGCGATTTTTATGGAAAGACTTCTGCATAGGCATTGTAAACATTCATTCTTATTGTCTTAATTATATGATAAACATCTACTTAGTGATTTTTTTTCTTCATTTATCAAGAGTATGAGGCTTTGTAAAAGAAAATACCATAATTTGGACTCATTTGAGTCCTTAAAGCACAGCTGCCTGACCCTTGTTTTCAGTGCCTTGTTAGCTCTGTATCCAGGCTGGCTCACATGCTCCTCACATATTAGTAGAAGAAAGGAGAGAGCAGGCCAGATTACACTGGGGCAGTTCAAACACAGGCTTGGAGAAGACAGAACAGCATTTGTAGTTCAGCTGCATGGTATCTAATGTACATGGAATTTTTTGGAGGAGGATGGAGGGGAAACTGTGTAAGAAAATTTTTGGCAAAGTATCAAACAGATATTTAGCTGATTTGCTTTCCAGCCTGTAGCGCTTCTGGCAAACTGTGGAAAGTAAAATTAAAATAAACTTTTGAGACAATTGCTTTATCTTCTTCGGGTTGCTGTAATGACTTTCCAGGACTGCAGAACGTGTTCACTTGTGGTCCTTAATTCAAAATGAGAACTAGCCTGTGAAATTCATTGCCAAAACACATCTTAGAGGCCAAGTGCTTAAAACAAAATTCAAGATACTTACCTAGATGGTGAGTCTGCCCGTTTGTATTGGAAAGTGTTAAAATAATTTTTTGACCTCTGAAGTTTTGCCAGCAGTTTCTCACTTTATTTTCTTTTCTCTATTTTATAGTCTCCTTCAGTAAAGGAATTCAGTTGAAGTAATGTGTTTAAAATAGTAAGGTTAATGAATAGTAAACAATTGTGTAGAGGGGCTGATTCTGTGTAGTGAGGAGGGAAATTTAATCAACATTGTAGATTTCAGTTACGGTATACTTAAAAATAGGTAGTCAGTGTTGTTTCCTATGTTGGCTATAAAAACAACAGCAGGAATAGAAAGGAATATCCTTTTCTCTGAAACTATTTGGGGGGGTAGGAAGCCAAAATTAAAAGGTTTGTCTTTCAGTTTTATTTTCTTTGTACATATCAGTGTAGATTGAAACTATATAAGCCTTGACTGTATCTTGTGATTAAGCTGTTTAGCCATTCTTTAGGGTTTCTGATTTCATATAGAATGTAAAATAGTCTTGCTTTAAAGAAGGCTTGGGTTTTCTGGCTGTCTGAATTTTGATTAGCTGACTAGGAGCTAAATATTTTGAGTTTTGGTAGCCTTTTTTCTTGCAATGTGGGCAGGAGTGTTTACTGCAAAATAATAAAAAAGCAGCCCTAAAATCTGTAGCAGTACACAGAAAAAAACCCCCAAAATCTGTAGCCTTATGCACTGAAGAAATACTGTGGTATTTTATATGAAATACACTTAACAATCAAAGTTGCCTTAGAGTAAAATGAGACCTCATGACTGTTCCTGATATCACAGTTTCTTGCATTCGGAGTAGGTTCTAAATTTTTCTCTTTATGTACCTTGTACGAAGTATTATTATATACAAGATAAACAATTCTATTTCTCTCATTGTAATCACTACTGAGATGTAATTTTGTGATTTAATACAGCTTTGAGAAATAGGAAGATGGACCTTCCAGTACTTAAAGGGAGCCTACAGGAGAGATGGGGGTGGTACTCTTCATCAGGGAGTGTAGTGACAGGATGAGGGGTGACGGTTTTAAGCTGAAAGAGGGTAAATTTAGACGAGATATTAGGAAGAAATGTTTTCCTGTGCGGGGGGTGAGGCAGTGGCCCAGGTTGCCCAGGAAAGTTGCGGATGCCCCATCCCTGGAGGGGTTCAAGGCCAGGCTGGGCTAGTGGGAGGTGTCCCTGCCCATGGAAGGGGGTGGGACTCAGTGATCTCTAAGGTCCCTTCCAACCCAAACCATTCTGTGATTCTATGATTATTTCAGTCTTTTACAGATTCTTGTTTTCATCTGTGTACTAGTGAAACCTGTAGGGGCCAAAATTATTAAATTCAACACAAAACATGTAAAAATAGAAAGCCCCTTGCATACTTTCACTTTGTTTATGTACTGCACTAGAGGGGGTGCTGTTGTTATTTAGGACCCCTTACCTTAGTACTCTCACTCAGTAGATTTTTTGCATTATTATTCTTCTGTGTCTTCAGAGGCCATTGGATTTTTCTTTCTGAGCATATGAATCTTCTGCAAGTGTTGTCTTAGGCAGTTTCGCATGCAAGGTAGCATAAAAGCAGTATCATTAGCTGCATAGTGTCAACAGAACTGAATTGTAATGATGAGAACAATCAACTAATGGTGGTAAAATGTGAAGTGGTACAGTTCCACTCTGTGACACCCGGTAATATCACTCCTCAGCTTGCAGTATATTCGTAAGCAGCAGAGTCCAGTGCAGCAAAACAATAACTACATCTGTTGGTTCTTAAAAATAGATGAACAAAGGCATCCTTTTGCAGGTGGATGGAAAGATCAGTTCACAAAATAAGCAAATAAGTTGATAATTCTAGAACAAGATTACTTGTGAAAAGAAAGCACATATGTTCAATATTGCTGTGTTTGGAGATATGTGAGTGTTGAAGCAGTGCCTGCAGTATGTTTCTGTGCAGGGGTGGGAGAAGCTTTGTGTTTCTGTGGGTTTTATTTTTTTTAAAAATTTTTTTAGATACTTATTTATTTCTATGTCCTATAGAAAGTGGGAGTCCTGAATCGCGAGTTAATGCTGTTCACTTCTTGGTCCATAAACTCCCAGAAAAGAATAAAGAGATGCTGGAAATTTTGGTGAAACATTTAGCGAAGTAAGTGTTACGACCTGCTTTCCTACCTTGTCAAAACTCTTGTCCTTACCACCGTGTAACTAAAAAGGGCCTTAGTTAAGTGTGGTTGGAGCTGAAGCCCATCTCGATGCTGTCATACACAATATCAAGAACCAAACGTGCAAAAGCAGACAAGACGTTTGACTCATGCTGTGTGTGTTTTGGCGGGAAGGGCAGAAATCTAATCCGTTAATGAAGCCATATAAGTATTTACTTTAGCAGTCCTGCCAGCAGTTGAGGGTTTGATTGAAGTGAGAAAGGGAACATTATACTTTCTTTTTGCAAATTCTGGCAGAGTGAATAGTGGAGATCTGTTAGCAAATTTAAGTTGGTTTCACACTTGCCCTGGTCCAAGGCTAAGTGCATTTTATATATTTAAGTTCAGTAAGAGACTGCTTTTGTTTTTAAATTGCCAATGGAAGAAGGGCTTTTCTGTTTTCCAGAATTCAGTAAAACTTTATTTGAAAAAACTTTGCACAAAACAAACTTCTAAAACATAGATTAAGGAAATGTAATGTTTTCATTTGTAGACTGCAGTTTCCAACAGTAATGGAAATTTTTCATAACCTATTTCCTGTTTTTTCCTTCAATTCTTTTCAAAAAGTGTTTCAAAGCATGCCAAGAGGAATCTAATGACTGTAGCAAATCTAGGGGTAGTATTTGGACCAACCTTAATGAGGCCACAGGAAGAAACTGTAGCAGCCATCATGGACCTGAAGTTTCAGAATATCGTTGTCGAAATCCTGATAGAAAATCACGAGAAGGTAAGCCTTGATACATCTCTGGCTTTCTGGGCATAGTCTAAAATGATCTGCTAGGCTTAACAGGTAGTGTGGAGTGTGACTAATAGCTTAACTCTAAAGAATATCCTCTATACGTTGTACGCCTTTGGCTATTTATAAGTAAGTATTCCTGTTCCATGGGTAAACTGACATTTCAGAGTGCATATTTCCTGGCAATAGCAGTGCTTCTGTGTATATAGGACACAAATAGGTTTTCATTATGATATTTGCCTATGTTTTTTGTGAACAAAAGTAGTACAAACTGGAAAAGAGAAAGCCCAGGCTCAGTTTTTAGCTCTTCCATGAAGTACTTTGACCAGGGTCTGAATTGTTCTACATCTCCATTTTTCTCAGAGTTCACACAGTAGAAAGAAGACTTTACTGTACTCTGAATTTTATGGGTAAAAAGCATTATAAGAGAGCCAAGTATTAACATTTCCTTTTTTTCAGCTGAATGTGTGTTATTTTAAGCCTTTGCCTTTGAGGTAATACTGAAAATAGAAGTTGTTCCTGCTGCTGTGGCAGCTACCAGTTACTAAGGTGCCTCAGGTGTATAAGGTGCTGTCCAGGATATCACTGCATGTAATCTGGGCTCTGGAATTTAAAAAAAATAAAAATTGGTCCTTTACTGGTCTCTTTGTTTGGGTACTCCTTTGGGAGTCCTTCGTGTGTAAGCTGATTTCTGGAACTGGATGTTTGAGATACTTTGCTTGTACTGGGAGGATGGGCAGCATCTCCTTAATTGTCAAAAAAGTGTTATGGAAAAATTCCAGGGTGTGCTTTTTCCCTTCTTATTTCTTAAGCACTCTGAGAATTGAAATAGTTATTTTATTTAAAGGTTACCAGTGTTGAAATTGGCTAAGTCAAACCTTATCTACTTTAAATAATATCTGTCTCAAGGTTTTCTGACAATGTAATTATGCTCCCTCCTGGAATGATCCCGGCTGGGCAAAGCCTCTGTTGGCATAGCTGTATCCACATGGTGGGCTTTGTTGGCTTAGTTGACTTAGGGTGTGATGCTGCCCTCACACGCACATGGAGCACATACAGTATTGTTCTGTTTGAAAAATACAGTGCTGCAGATGTGGCTCGAGTTCAAAGTGATAAATATTCCAAGAGTTATAAGTCATGCTATTCATTTTGGACCTTATAAATGAAGGTGAACCTTGCAGTAAGCTCATGGTTTTCAAGGTGTTGCAGTGACCACGCAAATTTCAAAAATTGAAGAGAGTGAGCAGAGACAGGGTGTTTTAATAATGTATGGAGGCTGAGGTTAAGTTGTGCTTATTTAAATCACTAGATCACCCCAGATTAGCACCATTTTATTCCTATGCCAGCTCAATCACATGTCATTAAAAACTGGACATCAATTTCACGTTTGCCATGTAGTGGCCTTTCTTCCTCCTCTGAAAATGTAGAGAGGCAGGGACTGGAAAGTACATCAAAATGATACTGCATCATTTTCTGTAATTCCTTGGTTTTATGCCTTCTTTAGAACTGGAAGGCTATAATTTTTTTAAAGTGACTTCTGTCATTTCACTGTCATTTCTAACAGTGAACTTGCCATCAGTGGTCTGCCTGCAGCAACCTCTCTCCCACGCTAGAGCTGCTTCCAGGATGGAAAGAAGCCCCAAGTGTAACCTTTGTGTATTTATAGCGAAGGCAACGGGGAGGTCTGTGTTAAGGCATTACAAAGATTTTATATTCAAATTGAATATGTTGCATTTACAAGTGAGCCTTCTTTATTTAGGGCAGACTAAAGACCTGCTTTTAATGCCAAACAGGCTTATTGTCAGTCTGATGTTCATTTTATATTGTTTTGAATTTCTGTGCATTTCAGACTTTCAAAGAGTCTCACATTATGCATTTTTATTTGTACCCTGGTGAAGTCCTAGGAAGAGTCACCAGCTGTGGAAAATACTGTCAAATATTTTATTCAGCCACTATTCCTCCTTTGCTAATTTTTAGCAGCTTCTGCTAACAGGAGTGAGCTTTGGAATTGTAGAAGAGTGGTGGAGTCAAGATGGAGGTACACTGACACAAACAAACTCGAAGCAACACTTCCTGCATATGTAATATATGGCTCTGGCAGACTGCAGAGAGGCATTTCTTTTCCCTGGAGCAAATGAAATTATTAACAAGCTTCTAAACTGTAGAAGCAATAGCCATCAACTTTTATGGTTTACATGCAGTAACTTGGTAGGCAAAATGGTAAAATAAAAAATATTATGATTCCTCAAATATTTTTAAATTCCATCAACATTCATTATGTCTTGTGTGGATAGCTTTATTGAAGGAGATCCAGAAATCCTTTTTAGGAGGAGACATAATTGGGCTGCTAGCTTTGAAATTTTGGTGCAGTCCAGTGACTAGCATCACTCTGAGTCCTAATTAGAGAATTTCTATGCAATTTATGTGTGGAAACCTGGATATGGGGACTTGACCTGAGATAAGAATATTGTGCGTAGTACATAAGCTGTTTTCTTTTTTTTTTTTTTTAAAGCTTTATTGATATGTAAGTTTATTTCCTACTGGCTAGAAACCAGTCAGTACCACTCTCACCTTGTTTACAAACTGCATACATACTTCCAAACCATTACTGTAAACCAGTTATAGTAGGTTGAGGAAGGGATCCTTTACAAAATCAAACCAATGCTGAGAATTTAATATGGGAACCTAGACTGTGCAGCCTGATGTGTCACTTAACTGGCCTGAGAATTGCACGATGATGAAGGATAGACAGGTCATAGAAGAGCATTAGGAAAATAATTGTTTAGCTTTTGTTCATGCCGGTTATGGGTAAGTCTCTTCCAGGCAGAGTGTTTATTAGTATCCACTGAGAAGGTGAGCTGTAGAAGCAGATATCTGCTTTGAAAGCAAAAGCAAAAACTAGAGACAATATTTTATCCAGGCCCTTCAGAACCACCTCTGCAGAAGGGAGGCCAGTCCAGAGGAAAATGGCACTTGTGAATTTTCCTGCTTGCTTCTGTCATGGCTGCAGGGGAAGGCCAGCCAGATGTGTCAGGCGAAGTAGGACACGTTCGTTCATGTTTGATATTAAATGGCCTCTCTATGGTTTTGCCTGGAATTGCCGTGTTCTGCGCTCTGTGCACCAGCACTCCGTTTCCCTTCGCTTTGCAGGTCCTTAATGTCAGTGTCATTTCATATTTGGCTGCCGTGTCCTCATCTCCCTTGCCATATCGGTCTGGTCTCCCTTGATTTCCATGTCCTATATACTTCTTTTCACTAAAAGAGCATCAGGAAATTCATGTTTGTGTCTCATCACTGTGTTCGTTTTGCTTTGAAGCTATACCTTTCCTTTTCTTGAGGTCAGGGACTCAGGGGTGGGCTGCAGCTGTGCCTGTACAGCGCCTGGAGCAATCTGTGCTTGGTCTTTAGTTCATCCTCTGATGAAGAGTGGCAGGCAACTTGGACCCAAAAAAAAGGTTTTGATTTCTTTTCTCCTCCTCCTCCCCCAAATGAGTTTCAAGGGGATAAATTACTTTTTCTTCCCAAGGGTTTCACAGACTGGAAATCTTGGCCATCTCGCGTCCTCTGGTCTTGCCTTCTGACTCGCAGTGAGGAAGAAGGGCAGTCTGCTCCATGGCAGCAGGGAGGCCATGCGCGTTCCCCTTGCTGTTTGTTATAATGTTTTGGCATCTCGTTGGAATGAATGTCGCTATTCAGAGGGCTTATTTATTTGCCATTTAGAGATGCCTCAGTGGTAATGTGAACCATTTTGGTTTCTCAATTCCCTGAACATTATTTTAAGAGGGGGAAAGAAAAAATCAGGATAAAAAAAGAAGTCTAAGAAATGAAAGAAGATGAGGGAGGAGATTGGAATAGAAATCTCAGTGGGACTGGAATATTTAAACCAGCATATGGGGGAGGAAAGAATAGTGAGTACAAATAGCAAGATTGCAAAAACAGAAAGAAGATGAAAATTACAGTGAAAGAAAATCAGAAGGAAAAAAGAGAAGGGCTAGACAGAAGTCCCTTATGGAAGCTGGGAAGCCTGAGTCTGCTGAAAGGGAATGGGCATGGTAAAAGATACCTTTTTCTAGAATTCAGACAACCTATGGGCAAAACTATCTCAAAGATGTTCATTCTGAAAAACTCCCTATACAGAAGGGACATACAGTTTTCATTTGTTTTCTGTATTAAGCTTCTTATAAAGGGCAAAGACTTTACATACTTTAGACAGAATATGTCTTTGTTTTAGCTTTCTGTTTTGCTCAGAAGAGCTCTATGGGGAAATCTTTTTTAATGAAATATAAATGTTTTACTTTTTCTTACTTTTATAATTTTTTTAAACTAAAGGGAGGAAAAAAATTTAGTACTACCAAGCTCTTAAGCCAACATCAACTTTTGGTAGTAATACTTGGAAAATCCTTGGTCTTAAAGCATATTACAGTACATAATGCTTGCAGTATTCATGAGACAGAAGAAACAGAGGCAGATGAAGCGAGTTGTTTGAGAGTATGGAGTGGCGCAGTCAGGTGTGGGATGTATCTCCACATAGCAATCGCTGCATGTTTAAAGCACTTCTGTTGCAGGTAAATGCTTTAGGGTACAGTGGCGCAACCATCATTTAAACTAAGACTATTTTTTGACATCTCTTCTTTTTAAGTCCTGTTAAAGGGACCTATGAGAAATACTGAAGAGGGCTTGTTTCAGCTTCTGGGTTGCTTTGCCTTTGGCTTCATGGAGGACCGAGAAGCAGTGCGTTGTAATTTTGTGATTTGCTGTGGTGTAGCAATTTGAAGCCTCCCCAAGCTGAATGTTTCTCAGGTCAACAAGTGTTTGTCTTGAAGGGGGGGAAAAAATTACATTAAGGCACCTCCATTAAGGCAGAGTTTGTGAAGAAATGTACGAGCTTCAATTCAGGAAGATATTCAGCACGTGCTTAACTTTGAGCATGTAACTAATCAGAAGTGTCATTGAAACTATACCTGTACTTAATTCAAATTACATGCCTTGGTGAGTAGTTGAGTCTAAGGCAGAAAGGGCAGCAGGCACAACAAAGAAATTCATCGTGTGTTCTGGTGGAAGTCACCGCAGCTCTTCCGTTCCACCATAGTGTGTGTAGATTCTGTCAACCCTTTCTCTGCCCTGTGGATAGCAGAAAGCCCTCCCAGGTGAGAATGCTCTCATGGTGTGGTAATTTTTTTTGTTGTTGTTTAAAAGACTGCTGTTTTCTAAATATTAATGTAGTTTATGCATAGTAAGAAGACTACATCAAATCTCCACTCACGTTTGTGACTGCAGTTGATGACAGTAAAAGGAACTGAGTCTGGACCAATACCTGGATTACTGTGTCTGTTAGACTGCTTCAAGAAACAAAACATGTACTATGAGTAACCAGATTAGATAAAAAATAAAATTGGAACAAAAGTTATGCTCTCAGATATAGAAAGCAGTCTGATGAGATGTGGCACGTACAAATAATATGGACACAGGCTTCTGCCTCCTTGATTTGCCTATGTTATTTCCAGTTAATTTGGGGAAACTTCCCTCAACTTTATATGAGATTTCCAAGTGATACAGATCTCATCTTCCACTGCCCATGGGCAATTTTCCTCAATAAGTAAACAGAGGTAATGACAAGGGACTGCAATTCAGTTGACTAATATTTGCTTCAGTCTCAGTGGTCAGGGTGCTTGCTCTTGCATGTTTGGAGGAGGAGGCACAGGAAAGTCCTTATGGAGAATGCTAAAATGGATGTTGTTTAGTAAAATTTTGTTAGTCAAACAAAATATTCTGTGCAATGCTGCAGGAGAGCAGAGAGGGGAAAAATTGTTGCACTTGTGAAGAGTTTAAAAAGTAAGTTCTTATCCAGAAGCTTTGTGACATAAGTGTTATGCTTTATTGCGGCTTTCAGTGGTGAGGTATTGAATTTGCAAACTTTTTTTTTCTTTATATTGACTAAGCTAAGATGAATGCCATCCTGTCTGATCTTTGCTAATGGATAATAGTGCAATATGTGCTTGTGTTTTTGTACGTACTCTTTAGAATTCTAGTAGGTTTTTGCCTTGCCAGAGAGGTTAGTGTACTTCAAATCACTTAGCAGATTTTTGAATAAGCAAGATGTAGCAATCAGCTGATAGTTCTTTTTCTAGTATTTTTATGTGCATGCTGTTTACGCTAGTGAAGGTGTAAGTACTTTATTGCATTTTCATACAAATGACAAAAATTCTTTGCCTCCAAAGACCCTACAATCATAATGTAAGAGAAGAAACATATTTTAACAAAACAAAGAGCAGAGAATATTGTTCAAAGCAAGGATGATATAAATCCTTCTAATGGCAGCAGGCAGATTTGTGACGAAAATCCTGGCAAGGCTGTGTGGTTGGCTGCAGTTGGAAGAGTGTCATTTGCAAAGGTCTTGACACTTCATTCCGATAGTTCGTACAATGACAGTGTGGTGGGGGTCAAATGTATGTTTTTATTCTCAATATATGATTATTTGCATTCCTCTTCATAAATTTTACAGAAAACCAGATGTGACATGTATTTATTTGTATTTGTGTGTGTGTGCATATATGTATACTTATATATGTGTATTTATTACAAATGATGATTACTTGTGGTGTGTTTGGGCATGGTTGTTGCTTTTCCTGGCTCCTGACTTAGGTTTGTAAGTGCCGCCTTTTATCTTCTCAGGACTTCTCCCGCTTTTGGCAAGAGAAGATACATGCGAACATTCTCCTCCTGCATTATTTTCCATTCAGTAACTAGGAGCATGTTAGTTTTAGAAAGCTAGGTAGTTGGACCAAGTATTTGTCATTTTAATTTAAAGGCTTTTTTTTTTTTGGTTGTTATTTTAAGTATTTCCTGTAACTGAACAAGATACACAAAGGTATTACTTGTAGCTGTACTAGGGAAGGATGAGCTTTTTAAAATGCTCTCTTTGGTATGAGTTACAGTAGGTGAGCACAGAAAAGAAGGTGAATCTGCCGTTTCTGCTGGGGTGGTGGACAAATGCGCAGGTATTTCAAGTCTGGTGTGTTGTTAACTCTCTCATTTCCTTCAGTGAATAAAGTGGTTTGGTTGGGGGCAGTGAATGGGCTGCTAGCAGGAGGGTTCTTCTCGTGAATTGTTAAAAGCAGGAGTGAGATGCGATACAGTGGGAGCTGCAGGCTTTGTATCAGGAGTGCTACTTTTAGAAAGGCTGAGTCAACAAACTCATAACTCACAAGTGATCAAAGGACACATGTTTTTAACCTTGGTGTGTTTTTTTTTCTTTCATCCTTTCACAGCTGTCCTCCAGACTGTACTGTCGTGTTTTACAGGCTGTGTTTGGTTTCTTCATCAAAGCTTAAACATGAACTATGTGATTGAAGGTAGCCAGGCCAAATGAGGGCTATTAGGGTCTACAGATGCATCAGGTTTGTCTGCAAATTCCCTTGGTTCTTTTGTCATTCTAGTAGTTTGCGGTTTGTCCAGAGCTCTAGTTCCTTTTGTAATAAGAGGAGCAGATAGCAGATATTCCGATTTGAGTGTGAGATTGAGACTCACACTGTCCACAAATCCTTAAAAGCAGTGTTTCATTTGGTTATGGGTAGTCAGGCTGCTAGGCAGATGATCTCAGCAAATTGTATCTTTGCAAGGAACAAAAAGCTGTCTTGGGTTTATTTATTTATTTATTTATCTATCTACTTATTGAGTTTTGTGGTTTGGCTCACAGCCAAGGATGTTTCCTCTTTCTAGTTGTGACTTATACCTGGTTATTTTTCAGGCTGCATCCTCTATTGCACGGTAACTAAATAGAATGTGCTAGGCAACATCAAGAGCATTATTGATACTTTCTGGTTTGTGGCTCTCTAGAGGCCTATCTTCAGGGATCTTTAAACTCTTGATCTGATTTTGGGTGGTGGTGGGTTGTTTTCCTTTTGTTTTTGTTTTGTTTTTTTCCCCAGATATGGTGATTGTGAATATTGTATAAGGATTTTTTTGTGGTTTGTACTGGAATTCAAGCCTCAAAATACAAAACCTCAGAAAATTTGCATTCTGTGCGATCTCAGAAGCCAGTGCACAGCAAATCGTATTTTATAGTGTACAGGTGCTGAGGTGCACAATTCGAGATAACTACTTTGAGTCAGGCACACCTGTATTGGAGTGGACATGGTGGTAACCTTGGGGAGGGAAGTTAGTTAAGGATTCAAATTAATTTGTTAATTTTTGTTAAAAATTTTGTAAGTCTTTTTCCAATATATTTAATATGATTTGTAGAAATAATGAGCGTTTTCACGTTTTGTACACTTAACACAGTCTGTATTTAAATTTCAATAATTTCTAGTGCATGTATTTTATATTTATTGAATCGTGTTTGAGAACCAGAAGAAATGGATCATGTTATCTAAAACCATAAATGAAACAGGTTGATCTAACATTGTCCATAATAAAGTGCAAAAAAGTAAGAAACCACATTAACAAAGTATGATTTTGTTGTGGTTTTGAACCCTGGATGGGAGGCAAACACTACACAGCCACTCACCCAGCCTCCCTGCTTCTGGGGATGGAGGAGAGAATTAAAGGGGTAAAGGGAAAAAAGACTCGTGGATTGAGATAAGAACAATTTAATAACTAAACTACCATAGTATTGAAAATAATAACAATAATAATGATGGTAGTAATATATACAAATGAGTGATACGCACTGAAGCTGCTCACTACCTGATGACCAAGGCTCAGCCTGTTCTTGGCTAACGATGCCAAAGCAGAGAGAGTCCCAAAACCTCAATCCTGGGAAGGAGAATAAGAGCCCAAGTGTCTGAGAGACTGAGATGACCCAGAGAGGGGGACAACCCAGAGAGAGAGGGAGAACTTCAAGACAGATCCTCATCTATATCCTGGGCGTGGTGTGCATGATTTGGAATGTACCATTGCCAAATGAGGGTCTCCATCCTAAACCTAAGGTCGAATCCCAGGCTGGTCACTGGGGCTGTGCTTCCTTCCGGCTTCTGCTGCCCCTGCAGACACGGGCACGGCAGAGAAGCTGAAAAATCCTTGACTGTCCTGGCAGCAGCTATAGCCAACAGTGTGTGATCAGTCATCTTCTCAGCACAAACCCAAACACAGCCTCTTACTAGCTACTCTGAAGAAAGTTAACTCTGTCCCAGCTGAAACCAGGACACATTTTTAAAAACATTTCTGTAAACTAGAAATTTTATAATGTTGTTAGAATTGGCACAGAAATCAGGTTTGAAATAAAACTTTTGTCTTATCTCTCCAAAAGTTGATCTTTTGAAATTTCTATTGAGTAAACTTTTAATAGCTCCAATTAGCTTCTGCAATCCCTTCAAATAAAAAAAAAAAATCCCGAACTGTTCATCTTGTTGAATGTGTTTTTTACTGTAAAAAAAAAGGATTGTAATTAGACTATTAGTGGCTGAGCTACTGCAGTGTATTTTAAGATGCTTATTTTCACCTTGCACCTCCTCAAATGCTTTGTGTTTGCTGAAGGTGGCAAAAAGAATTGCACAACCACTGCTTTCATTGTCTCAAGAGGAAATAGAGCTTAGAAACTCTATCAGGGTTGGCATCTGGGTTTTTTTTAATTATTATTTTTTTAGCATTCTTATATAAGTGTTTTAGATTTTTTTTTTGTATGGGTGGCTGTACAAAACAACCTCAATTGAGTTTGCATTATATTGAAAAGAAACTAAGTCAAGAAAAGACTAGAGTGATGATAAGCTCCTCTTGCACTATCCCTCTAGCTGCTTATTTATAAAATATTCTTTGATCAGCATATATTATAGACAATTGTAATGGAAATGCAAGGAGTACAATAGCCATAAGATGTATAAGGGCAGAGCAGTATACATGGCATAGGTGGATGGCATTTTGTATTGTTCAGTAAACATTAATTGAAGTGTCTGTGTGTTTCTTTTGTTTAACAGCTGCAAATCAAGTATGCATTGGTGGGAATTTACCCAAATAAAAACTTGTGCTGATGCTCTTCTTGTCTTGAGAAATACTGTCCTCTAAAAAATACATCTGTGGTAGGAGAGGCTATACCACTACGTGAGTTTGAAGGAATTCGGAATGACCTTGCAGGCTCTAGCCTCCTTTGCATTAGACAGCGAGTTCTGGTACTCTGATTCTTGTTCATGTATTCAAAGGAAACAGATGCATGGTCTGTGTGGTAGGTGTTAGGAGAGTGAATGGGGATTTTGTCTTGCAAGAAAATTGTGGCACAGCTTTAAGCTGTTAATGATTTCTTATAAGTTTATCCTCATTAGCTCTATTACTAAGCCTCCAGTTTTTTCTCCCCTCTTTTTCATCCCACTCTGTCCTTGCTGTTTGCCTCCCACTGGTTTTTAGAGGAAATTTTAATTACCCCAGTGATACAAAGCAGACAGAGATGACCTGATGGCTGGGTCTTTTCCTAAAGTGGTTCCTGGCAAACATCCTGAAATTCATTAATTAGTTCTGCTTGAGACCAGAAAGAACAGATCAGTATTCTCTTGTAGCAGTAGAATCTAAACTACATTTCCATGTACGACTATACATCTAGCTGTAAGCTCATGGAATAGGCCCAGTTAAATCCTCCCAGCCGTGGGTTTTTTGAATATCTAAAATTGGCTCTAGTAAGAGCTCAAGATCTAGAGTCCAGCACTGTTGTTGCAGATTAAGGTGAATCTGCCAGAATTCCTTGGGCTGCTGCCATGTGGATCTGCTGGTAGAATACAGTATGATATGTTGAATTTGGCTCGTTACTCTCCAGAAATGCTTCCATAGACTGTGGGGCACAGGTTTAGGAATTGGAATGGTTCTATGTAGGGATGGTCTTGGGCTCACTGCTCTAGACAGAGCTGTTATTAGCGGTGTATATCGAAGATGGTTTGTGGTTTGTTTAGCGCTGCAAAGTATCCATTTTGTACTATTGCATAGAAAGAGGTCAAACATACCAGCATCTTAAATAGCTCGACAAGAGTCTCGTATTTTTTGTTGTAACATTTAAACTGCAGGCTTGAGGACTGATCCACCACTTAACTCAGTGTGCACCTTTAAATTCTGCTTTAATTTAAGATCAGACCTAAGCAACCATTTAAAATACTGGACTCAGTGGGATAGGAGCAATGAACAATTGGTTTTGTTGTCTGATAAAATTTCAAGTGCTCCATACATTAGTCTTCTCCCATATATGAGTTGGTCTACTTAGCTCTCAGGTTTGCCCCCAAGTAGGTCAAGAGCAGGATGCCAGTGCTTTTGAGAGCTAAACCCTAGAGAACGGATATTCTATAAATCTAATGTAGTTTGGCCACAGTCTCAAAAACTGTGTAGCGCTGGATGTGATTGTGAAGTCCTTAACTAACCTTTGAGGTTGGTTTAGTACATTTTTATTGCTTCTTGAGTGAGGTAATTCAATGAGCAGGCTTCATTCTTGTCTTTATACGGGCATTAGTCTAAGCTGTGGTAACTGCTGCAATTGAGTGGAGTGATGGTGGTAGATCTGACTTTTCCTTGAAGGGAGGCTTTTTTGGAGTAGAGAAGAAACCTTCTATTAAATAGCATTTTCCAATCCTGTTCTCCCATGGGAGGGTTCCCGTCGGATTGGATATAGGTGGTTACCTTGCAATGCATCTGCTAGCAACGGCTTGCGGTGCAAGAAGACACTCGGAAACTTAGTCAGGTGTGGTCCCGTGCTATTGTTCAAGTCAGTTAAAACATGGGAACGTTAGTACCGTTTCAGGTGCTCACATAGTACTTGCAGCAGGCAGCCTTTATTAGGTGTGAAATATTTCTGCGTCTATGGCATTTACATAATTAATGAGGCTAGGAGCAAATCTGAATAAAACCAAAAATATTGCGTGGGCAAATTTTCTTTGCAGATACTCAAGAGGTTACATTCTTTAGTTCACATCTGAACACCTCTTTTAGGAAACACTTTTCTCTCTGTGGAGACAGATATTGAATGTGAACACAGATATTGAATGTGAACACGAGAGAGAAAGTGCTACAGCTTGTAACAACGCATCAGAGAAACGCATCAGTGAGAGGATGGAGTTTGTGTGCCATTGCCTTGCTCCCAGTGAACACAGAGAACATCTGGCCTCGTGCTGCCCACCAGCTCTCGGGAAGGGATCTCTGCTCCCTAGAAGGCAATGTGCTACGTACCCACCTTGTCCCAAAAATGACACTTCCTTACCCTTCTGTTATAATGAGAAGTCAGGAGCAGAGCGAGGTAAAATAGGGTGTGGGCCTGATGCCTGCCTGAGCGTCTTGTCTGCAGCAGGGAACTTGGACTGTCTGCCCTCAGCCCAGCGCGGTTACTGGGTGGTGCTGGGTTCACCGAGCAGTGATGTTGGGAAATATTGGTGCTGAGCTCTGCCACTAAAAAAATGAAAAGTAGAGGTAATATGCTTATCCTGAGAGTGAAAGAGAGGACTCTGTACCCCTAACTTCTGTTTTATTAAAGGAGAGAACTATTCTGGGGAGCTTGTGAAGACCTGTCACCGCTATCAGTATGAAGTCAGCTAGCATGTGCTGGGCTGCTGCTGTCTGAGGTGCGACTTCACTGCTTTCTTGTTTTTCTCCTGTGTATTCTGTAGGGGGTTTACTCCCCATAAAACAGAACAAACCACCAAACGCTTTTTTTCTCACATCACATAGCTATTTGCAATTAGAAATCGACTTAGGTTCATTACCTGTCTCCCGTTCGTTGTCCTGTTGCCTGGCTGGCACTAAGCATCACTGAGTAGGGATCGCCTGTGTGTTTTTCTTGATTGTGTTTCGCTTTTGTGACTCTGTAGCTCATGCTAATAGTTTTAGAAAAGCATATGGAAATATTTGTGAGAGATGAGGAAAAAAACTTTTAAGAACTTTACTGCAACCTCTGAAAACCACCTAACTGTGTACGAGAAAGCTCAGCTCTTACGAAGTACTCCCGGGGAAAACTTGTTCTTCTCACCATCATTGATTTCAGCGGAGATGCGTGAATCAGGCTGTACAAATAAACACAGCTGCGGAATGTGACATAGTAAACAACATGCTGAAACCTCTTGGCAGAGAGTTATTTACCAGAGAGCCCAAATGCAACACTTAGTCCACGGAAAAGATGGCATTTAAAGTTTTGGTACTTTGTGGAATTTTTCAGAAGCAAATATTTATCCCTAAAACCTGCTCAATCTAGCCTTGTATTTACACATGAGGGGGCAGTGTGGTACTGCTAGCCAAGTGCCATGGAGGTGCACATTAGATTTCATTAGGATAAATTGCATCATGTTTTAAGAAATGGCTTTAGCGCTCTGAGCACAATTAGAGCTTTGTCACTGTCTGAGAGTGCTGCTGTGTCTGTACTGGGGAGAACCACACTGGACTCTTTCCTTTCTTCTTTATAAACATTTTGTTTTTAGAGAGTTTCTCCCCCTGTTTTGGCTCTCTCCTGTAATCCCTTGTTCATAGCCTTGTGCAGGACTTGGAGCCAGTTTTCTTAACACGAGTATGGGGAAGTTCAAATTACATCATTTTACCTCCCCCTGAGCACTTATGGGGAAGGAAAGTAATATTTCCACTGGAGCGTTTCTTTGCATGCCAGATGCAGGCTTCCAGCCCACTGCTGCCTGGTTTTGGCAATACGATCATTCATCCGCAGTTTTCATGGAAAATGGCATTTTTGATTATTTGGTGCCAGCAGAGTCTTGTGTCTGCCAGTTTGAGAGTGATGATTAACTGGCTGTAAGTCAGTGTATATGTGGGTTCTTGGGTCACCTTACTAATACACGTGTTAATATTCGGGGTTAACATGCCATATGATGGCACATAGAGTTTCTTGTACATTTAAAATTATGTCCGAGCGCCTTACCACAAGATGCTTATGGCATTTTTCTCACCTGCGGAGTAGCCTGGCTGACTTTTAGCTTCATTCTTACACCTGAGATGTGTTTTAATAATCCAAAAACGTGTTATCTGTGGTGTCTCTTTATACCTTCTGCGTGACTTTCTACTTCATAAGAAGCTTCTCCTTCAAAGATTTATTATGAGTCTCCTCTTTATTGTATTTTTCTGGTAATATAAAATTGCAGAATGAAAGAACGCCATATACTGTTTCATTCCATCTTGTTAAATTACCCTGTTGCATTGCTGTAAGGTGCCGTACAGACACAGGGCTTTTCTTGTACCGCTGCTGTTTGTTTTTTTTTTCTTTATCTGGTGGTTTGTCTTTGATGAATTACATATGAAGCTCATTTGTTCATGGGAATCTGCCATGATCACTTGTAAAAGGCTGCTGTACATCAGCATACTGATAATTTTATAGAAGTAAATCGGCATCACTAGACTACACCACACCACGTATGTGACAGAGTAGAAATGCTGTTAGGTTGAGCAAGTCTGCGTTTCTGCTTAATGCAGAGAGAAACGGTGTGGTGTTTTGTACGGAGTGAGGCTACCGGTCATGACTCAAAACGATGACGAGAAATGCGATCCTTTTTATAGGTGTCTTTGTGAATATCATAATTTAATATAAATGTGACTCAATATGCAATAGTTAACTGAAGAAATTCTCACGTGATATGTTACTATGGTATCTCTCACTAAAAACCTCTCCTCTTGAAATTTTCCCCTTGCTCTCTTCAAGACTGTTTTTTTGTTTGTATGTATGCTTGTTTTTTGGGGTTTTTTTTTAAATTAAAATGGCTGATAGCATAATGATATTACAAGTTAAAATGAGTATTCTGGTAAGATTATCCATCCTAACTAAAGCTATAAAACTTTTTGGTTACTGGTTCATAAAGTTAGTATCCTCCTTCTCCCTCCCCTCCATCCTAGCTGGCAAGCGTGGCTGCAAATATTTTGTTTTTGGATAAACTGATTTGCAGCTTGGTTAATGTGTAGACAGTGCTCTTGCTTATTTTCATATTTTATTTATTTATATATTTATTTTAAAAACACTTATTAAAGAACCATAGCATACTCCCAAACTTGAAGGAATGGATTTTTGGCTTCTGCCTTCTTTGAATGAAATCCAAACCAAATGTTGTTTGGTAATGTTTTACGGTTGCATTACACAGGTTGCTCTTCGTGATAAATAATTAACACCCTTTGTGTTTTTGATTGCAGATTTTCAAAACCCTGCCTGATGCCACTTTCCCTGAGCCAATCTCTATGTCAGTATCTCCTCCAAATGCCCCACCAAGGCAATCCAGAAGACAAGGACAACGTATTAAGAGGCCTCTGGCTGTGTACAATCTCTGTCTTGAGCTGGATGATGGTAAGATGTTAGTAATAATTTCAGTTTTTGCAGCAGATGGGCTCTGTATCCTGTCTTCAGTAGGTGTTTTCATTTCATGTTTCATTTGTATACGTGTGTGCGTGCACCTGCGTGCTTGTTTAATTGCTTTGGAACATGTAAAGAAGCAAAGAGAGTACAGAGAAAGAGTATAGAGAGTACTGTCCTATGACATACGTTTAAAAGTAGAACAAACTGTCTTAAATATGTTTTTCCTCTCTAAAAAAGAACAGCTCCTGTTTCTTTGGGGAAATCTCTTTGACCTCTACTAAAGATTACACAGCTATAAGATAAATGGAGAGAGAACTAAAATTAAAGCAAAACTTTTATGAGGAGAGCTAATGCATTCTACAGTTAAAATTCATCTGGATTAAAGGCTTAGGTCACCACTGCACTAGAGAATACTACTACTGCAATTGAATCTTTAATATCTTGATGTAACTAGCAGTAAATACTTGTAAATTCACCTTACTGTTGAGAAGCAAAGGAGAAAGAAAGTCTTGCTTTTGCGTGGAGTCTGCAGTGAGGCAAAGGGTGTATAACATCGTATATATTCTGACTGCTGGCCAGAAACATAATCATTTTCCTGAAATTTCATTGCTCGGGGGTACGTACAGTAGTGAGAAGGCAAGTCAGGGCTCATTTTGTGTTACAGATTTTCTCCACCCTATTCCCTTTCTCTCTCCTAATGTTGTGAGTCAATTGCTTTTCACATGAAGTATCATGGGATCAGGGCGCAAAGTTCCAGCAAGTGAAAATAAAGAGGAAGATTCTGAAATCGGGCGGTAGTATGAGATTCACCGATGAACTGTCACTAAATCAGTGGTCAACAGTGGTTAATTTCTTAAGGACAGAGCATAAATACCCACAACAGCTCTAGGTGCAGGTTTTAGAATAAATTCGGGACTGTTTATTGTCTCAAAGCCAATTTTACAGAGAGTCTGCAAGAAATTCAGCATGCCTGCCATCAGGTTTAATTCACCAGAGATGCATAATCTCTTTTCTTGCATCAAATGTGAAACTAAATGCCTTGACTTGAAGGTGTTTAAGGTGCATCTACTTAAAAAGCTTAAGCTGTGTTAATTGGAATAATATGCTACTGAAAGCTAAGAAAGCTCTTGAATTACATCTGCAATAATAAATTTATCCTCATTTGAAAAGCAAAACAAAATTGAAGCCACTCATGCTGTTGTTTACATCTAATTTTGGATGTGAGTCCCAGCAGGTCACAAGTAGTACCACAACTTCTCCAATTCTGTGCTGCAAAGTGTGCGCTGAGGACCTGACAGTACTGCCTAACACAGTAGACAGAATGTATTTGATGGATTATTTTTATCGTAAGATCCAAAAATAGTGTTACTGTTGAAAACTGTTATAAATGTTCAATTTCTCCTAAAGACAGTCCATATTTTTGTCTAATTTGGGCATCTCAATGAAGAGAAGAAGTGGGATGGTTAGAGGCTGTAATTGTTACATATCGTACAGAAATTTGGTGCTTGTCTGGGAGTTCCGGTGCAGTGAATTGCAGAATAGCCTCATACATCGTTATGCATGGCAGAACTGTGATGAGGGCTGAATTGCTGCAGGTAAAGTCGTAGTTCCAGGATGGATGGCACTGCAATAGTATTTACACTTGTAACTGGTAAAAAATATCCTCTCTGGTGTTTTCCAGCCGCTACTGAAGGTAGCACTATTCACTATTCTCAACCTGTTGTTGCAAGAAACTGGCTGTTGGTAGGTCCCGACTGCGTGCTAGTGCGTATTTTATTTGTGTTTAGCCAGATCCTTGTGTCAGGAGGGCAGTCAGTGGTTGGTATGAGGGTTGTTTGTTTAGTATACATGGCAGTACAGTACCTTGAGCCCAGCTGCATTGTTGCATTACCTGAGGAGCTACCCCAGAGGATCCAGGGTGCATAAATCAGCCAGGCTGATGAATTATGGAGTCATTCCAGAGAGCTCAGGGCCTCCAAATACGCACCATGGCCTTCACTTTGTTCCTTGGAGAGGGGGCGAAGGAATAAAAGTGAGCCTGGGCTTCGTTCCATATTTACCTAGTTTCTTGGCTAACAAATGCATGTTTTATAACTGCTCTTTGGAAGATTTTATCCTGTGTGTGTTTTTAACAGGAAATTAAACATTAAACCCCTTCCCTCCCCCCTCTTTATTCACAATGGCATGAGTTAAGCACCAGGCATAAGCCAGTGTTTTGTATTTCCTGGATATGGCAAAATTATCATAATCTTGTTTTAAACCCAGTAGCTGATACGTATTTATATGTAAATGTATTTGTAGACAAATATTATCTCTGAAGTTATTGTAATTATATATAAATATTATTTCTGTGTCTTGCAACTAGAGCTGTGTTGCAGACAAAATCTTTCTGTGCTGGAAAACTTCTTGAGTGTGTTTCTTTTAGGATTGTTATGCAAACCAGGAAATTGTTAGAAAAGCGGAAACAAGTCTTTAACTATCAGCTGCTCCAGGGAGTTAACAGGCTTCAGAATCCACTGCTTGAATTGGAAATACAGGGTTTGGGCCAGCTTTTCTTTTCAAAAGCATGTTTGCAGTTGGGAAGCTTCTTGACTGCACACAAAATGTATGCAGGAACCACCCAGAAAGGGCTGTAAGTGACGTAAATATTGATAGATATAGTAGTTGAAGAACACACACTGTGTTTGATAAAAATCTTTATTTTGCCTTCTAGTAATTAGCTGTACTGAGTTCTGATAGCACATAGATTTTCCTTGTACATGGCAACTAAGGGATTAAACTTACTTGCAAACTTTTCAAGTATTCTATTTACTACCGTAAAGATCTTCATTTCCTAAAAGACACACTTCAGTCACAGATAATACTGTCTGTTTTTCTTTCAACTTCTTTCCTCTGTGGTAAGCTGGTTACTAAATTTTCACTCTGAAGTTTTTCAACATCTCAGTGACTCAAGAAGAACTAGACTTAATGGGGAACTCTGAGCTACTTTCATAAGTGACCTAATCCTGAAGTTCTTGTTTCAGCAAAATGCAGCTTTGACTGAGATTTACATTGGGATCATTTCCAGAGCTTTTTGACTCTGGAAGATCAAGACGTGGGATTTGGAGGGGTTTCTTTTTCTTTTTTTGGAAATAGCTTTTATTTTTTTTTTCTTCTACTATCTGAGTTTTTGAGTTGCATTAAGTAGCAATGCAGAAACTCCTGTGGCTTACAGTCTCAGCTGTGTACAAACGACTTCACATTCTTTGTCTGTCTGTGCAGAGAGAGAAAGACTGCTAGAACAGGGTGTTGTCTATCCTGTTCTTCTAAAAATGTTACTGGGTCTTTATATTCCATTTGGACAGTCAGTATATATCAGAAGAGAGCTCTGTTTATATTTCTTCTTGAGGGCAGTACAGTTACAGTTTTGCAGCCTCCCAATTTTTTTTTTAATTTTTATGTAATTTTCTTGAAGCAAAATAAACAGGTTTTTGTTTTGTTTTGTTTGATCTTTTTCTGTGCCAGAGATTATTAAGCTGTTTTACAAGGCTATTAGAGCAACATGGCTAGAAAAGTACTGTTCAAGGTAGGCGGTATAATGCAGTCCAAGATGAACAGAGTCAGCGTGAATTGCATAAATCACACCTGGAGTCAAGAAATGGGTCTTACGCGGCAATTTGTCCAACTACAGAACAACTTGTTTTTGAAACAAACCAAAATATACTTCTAAAGCCACGGTGTGTGCTGATGCCTTATTCTGTTTGAATACATTTTAGGTGTCAAGATTTCTTGTTAGCACACACATGGACACAGCACACTGGTGTCATATGGAGGGCTGCTTTGGTTTGTCTTCAGGGGCTTTGTCTCCTGTCCCCCTACTCTGGAACTCAGGGGGCGTATGGGGTGTTTGCGATGGCTTGCTGCTGTAAACTAAACATTATATTTATAGTGCTTTAGAAAACAAATTCTTATGTAGAATTCTAAAAGAAAGAAAAATTAGAACTGCTGCTTAACCCTTTAAAACTTAGTGCTAACTTGTGTTACCCTCTGTAGTATTTAGGGAAGCCAAAGCAGGAACGGTATGTTAGTGTTAAATAGGAGAAGCTTTTTTTTTTTTTTTCCCCCTGGTGGGAATTGGAGTGAGACAGTGTCTTAATTCGGGTGATAAATTAATTTGCATGAACTACTGTGGCATTCAATTAACTCACTTCATCAAAGCAAAATGTGATACATGTAATGGTTGCATAGCTTCCATGCAGTATTCCTTCTCCTCTAATCCCTTCCTGCCCCCAAAAATAGGTAAAAACCCATAAACTTTAATTGGAATTACTGAATATAAAACCTGAACATTAGAGGAAGCCTTGGATTTATAATAAGGAGACTGGTCTTCAGGGCTGTAACAGCCCAGAGCTGCAAGGTTGCAGGTGTGAAACCTGGCCTTGAACTCTTTCTATTTCTGAATCTGCTGCTTGGAAGTGTTTCTGAAACCTGGCACATAGGAGGGGAAATGGAAAGAAAAGCAGCTACATAGGCATATCAAAAAGCCATAAGGGCTCGCAACACTTGCTGACGAAGCTATTGTTAACAGCTGAGCAGAACACACAGTTATGCTGTTACAAAACAGGAGCACCAGTATTAGTTGTGAGGGGAAGATCAGGATGATTACTGTTTGCCATGTAGAATTTAAGATAGTTTGTATTTGACGTTCCTGCAGTTCTACATGGTCTGTTACAGTGTTTTCCACCTTATGGCTCTGAGTAGCACAAGTGCTATACAAAGTAAGTCTTTTTGAGCTGCTGCCAGTAAAGGTGAAGCTTTTTCTCAGGTAATAGTGGGTATGTATAGTGTCCCAGTTTCCTATCAGAAAATCAACTTCTGCTCGGAAAGCTTTGGGTCCGTAGAAAGAACCTATTTTCTTGGAGGTATGGAATAATTTTGGTCCATGCTTTGTATACACAATATACATTGTCTTGCTATTGTAATACCTATGATTAATCTTGCTACCGCCTACTTGCTGCACTGTTACCTGAAAGCAAATTTAGCTGTCATAATGTAGTAAACATCTCCAAACTTTTACTTCTTTTCAAATGACGTGTGTCAAATCTTTGTGGTTGGTGTGAGAATTGCCTTAGTATCATCACCAGTGCGTCTGCTTTCGGTATATGAAATTCAGAGCCTGTAGAAATGTTCAAAATAACCACATCCACGTGTGCACACACATGCATGTAACAGGAGTCAGAGGTGTAGGGAAAGGGAATGTGAACAGACTTAGAACTAAAATCTGAATTTAAAGAAGGAATGGGGGGAGTTGAGGAGAAAGGGTCAGTCTTTCCTTGAGGCCAGGCATTATTAAAAATCTCTGATCTCCTGGATTAATCCTTCATCTCTTTAATTCTCTACCTTCTGCACACAGACATGCAAGGGCACATAATACTGTAAGAAGGCCAATTTGGTGTGCCAAGAGCCATTAATCCTGGTCATGGATGTCACTGACGTATCTTTGCTCCATGCCAGCTGTGCCCTGGGCAACCTCTGTTGGTTGAAAGTAAATGTTCTCACCGAGCATGCAGAAGTATGAGGAGCATGAAGACTTGAAGCTGTTCAGCTCTTCCGTCCATTTTCTATGGGTGAGAGTGTGCATTTCACTGAATAAGGTGTTTTCCCACACAGGATGCTCTTGGTTCCCTTCATTGGTGACAAGGGTAGGAGAGAAGATCTTGGAGGAGAGGTGGTGGACTTTCTGAAAGGCTGATATGCAAGTTAGAAAATATTATTCCTCTTCCTGTTTTGCTCCCACCCTGTCAGTGATTTTTGTTTGGTCAGACAAAAACTGTATTCTTGTTCTTCTTCCATTAGCTTCTGGAAGCCTTTCTGCTGTTTGCTCCTCTTTTTCTCTTTTATTTTCTGTTTTCATCTTTTGGAAGTTGCACTTAGGCAACATTACTGTTCCTTCCTTCCTTCCTAGCTTGTATTTTGCTGACCCAGCAGGGAGATTGAAGGAGTACTTCTGGGGACATCATGGAGAAGTGACAGTGGTGGGACTAGCTTGGCTGGGATTGCTGTCTCATCTAAGAGTGCTTGACTGTAGCCAAACAAATTAGCCTCAGAGAGCATGTCAGTGGGAATCTGCAAGCAAGAAGATGCATGACGCCTGGCAAGTCTGGTTATCCCAGTGAGCAAGTGGGTTTGTGTTGTTCTGTAACAGGTGCAAATACACTGATGATGAGGGGTTCACTTCTTCTGTCCATTCATGTTGCTTGGTGTTGCCTGTGTGCATCCATCTCCACAGCCTCCCTTCCACAGTGCAGCTCAGTCCTACCCTGAGCCCTCTTCAGATGTGTGGAAAAAAAAAAAAAATTGTACTTGAAGAGATCTAACCCTGGAGTGTCAGAGGCATGGATGGTGGTGGAAGTATCCAGGCATGGAAGAAAATGTTGACCTGACTATACTGAGGGAGTAAAATCTGTCTCCCTCACTGCCACCCTTTAAATTGATGAGCTGGGAGATGAGGAGGTTCACCTGGCTGTTCAGTCAGAGCAACTGATAAAGCTTCCTTAAGGGCTGCTCAGCTTGTTTTCAGTCATCTTTTTAATAACCCGTAGGCATCCTGCTCCAATCCGTCCCTCTGCTGAGGTCTCTGTTATGGCAAAGGGAGAAAGGAGGCACAGCCAAGCGTCACCAGCATACGGAAAACGTTTCAGAGTGGTTTTCTTGTGAGCGACCTGTCACATACACAGTGTGAGAGCAGCTAGTCTTGGTCATTATCCGAGTACCACCATGGATGGTGGAATTATTGGTAAGAAACTTCTCCTTTTAATAAGTCATGAAGGAATTGCGAATGAAGGAAGCTAAGTAGCAAGAGAATAGGAGACAGCATCATGATATGGTCTCTGTGACAGCTTGGTAAAAGAATTTTTGAACAGCTGACTTTTTTGGGGTGGAAGGACTCTTACAGAGACATTTTCCAGCTGATCAGTGTTTGAATTGCCAACACAACAAAAAAGGAAATATGGAAGAATATTTTCATAGACTTTAGAGTTTTTGATGCCATTTAATAGGTGCTGCTGAGTCAGGAAACTTTTAGCACTGATGGAAGCATTGTACCCCTTTTTGATCTGCTTTGGTTTTCCATGCTTCTCCTTCTCATTGATTAGACTGGAGCTGTTCTGTTGGCAGTTTGCAGTATAGGGCTAGACCATAGGGAAATGTTGCATGGACTTACAGAACCCCAGAATATTCAGTGCTACCAAAACTATGGAAGCTGTGGGACAATCTGTTTGTCTTACTGACAATCTGTTTGTCTTACTGTTTCTCAGAGTTTTCAAGAAGTAGCTTCGGTTCATCACTGCATTTTTCGACCATGAAATGAATGTAAGGCATCTGGCCAGCCTGGTGAGGCTGGAGGTCATGTGTGGTTTCCTGCCAAACAAGCTCTAGTAAAAAAATGAATAATCTTGGAGTTTAGATAGTGCTCTTGTTATCGTAGGCTACACAAATCAAAAGAGGAACCTCTCTGCATGCTTGTATCTCATTTCTGTTCTATTTCAAAATTCAATTATGCAATATAAATTAACAGTCCAGCCTTCTTTCTGTGACTCTTGTCTTGAACTGTTTTTCTACAGCTTGCAGAATACATTGGAATTCTTTACGCTTTTTAGTTTTAGCTTGCTCAGCAGGAGGCTTACCTGCAGTTCTATGTGTCTTGGGGATTTTATTGAAGTGAAGAAGTAATCCAAGCAATATTTCTCCTGAATTTTGAGAGAGGACCTCAAAAGAGGGAGAGATTTATTGAAATAATTACTTGCTATTACAGATTAAGTGAATGTCTAGGAAGATGCTTGTTTGAAATTGGCCTTTTAATTTTAGAAATAAACAAAAAGTATCAAAAAGGAGCAGGGCAGGGGAATGGTCCCAAACCCCTACTTGCCCTTAAATAACTTGCAGATGAGCACATTTTGTTCCCTTTCCTAGCCCCAACTCAGACACCCACCTTTCTGGCTACAGTTCTTGAGTTGCATCAGCCAGTCTTGAGGCAAATTCTGTCTAGCACAGCTTCCTCCTTTTCCTGAGATACCTGAATCATTATGGAGTTGGGAAAAACAATTTTTCTACAGGAAAGCTACTTTGTGCCCAAGATCCACGTGCTTGTACATGCACATTTTTGAAAAATATTTCAAGGTTGGTCTTTATCTAGGAAGAAACTGTTGTCAGCTATAATAGCGGTGTTAATTGTTTTGTCTGAGAGAAAAAAAATAGCTGGCGTAGAGATCTAGTTCTTACTGCCTGTGTTTTGAAAGCATGAAAGTGATGGATATGCGGGCTGTCTGCTGTCCGTTTGCTCCATGAAAGCTCTTTTGGTTTTAGGTTGTATGAGTCTACTGATGTCTAAATTTATGTAAGAACTCATGGCATGCTAAGACAATACTGCAGTGTATAGGACTTGCTACACAAGAAGGATAATGGATACTTTCCGATAATGACATGTGATAATATAAAGCTGTTTTCCTGAGAGCTTACAGGAATCTGACCTCCAAAATACCAATTATTCAGGAACAGTGAAGTAATTCTCTTGTTTAGTTGTGATTATTTTTAACCAAATAATAGATAATTGTTAACTTGCTTTTATGTGATTTCGCCTTAGTTTGGAAACTTACGTGTTTAAATAGTACAATTTCTGTAGTCTGGAGGTGAGTAATAAACAATTCTGATGAGCATTTCCAGTGGTGTGATAAAGGAAAGTACGTAGTCTCCTCAGAAACAGATTGCTTGACTTCATTAATGCGGAAAACTTTAAAAATTTGAAGAAGTAGAAGAATGTCTGAGTTCACCTGCTGCTTGGGGTGATTACTGCAGGATGATTTGTACTGTAACTAGTGAACAAAGGGTGCAGCCCTGCACCCAGAAAAGGCTGTTCTTGCCTGCATGGTCCTCTGAGCACTCTGGCTGTCACATAAAGCTTTCTCCATTAGAGTTACTTCTATCTTTCCAGGAAAGGCTGAATCCTTTCCGGACTGAGGGAATTCCTGTAGTCACACAAAGATGCAAATACTTTGCTTGTGTGAGCTAGTGGCATCTTCTGTGGGCTTGGCCAATTAAGTAGATGAACTGTTTTTACTTTTAGTTTAGATGTGTTGATTCAGAATAAATTGTCTCTTGATTTTTGTTATAAATCTGGTGTGAATATTCTCGTTCTCAGTACCAGGTAATTTGTTTTGACTTCTGTTGACATTGTAACCTAACCGGATTCCTCATGTTGATAATTGAAACCATACAGGAATTCTTAGAGCGTCTTCTAAAGAAGATAAGGTCATTTTTGACGTAATATAATGCTGATTAGCTGTCTTTGACTTTTTTAAGTGGTTGGTACTTTGTATCATGGGATCACTTCAAGTTTTTGTTAACTGAGACAACTAATTTTCGGTTAAGTTTTTCAAATGGATGTTGAAGCTCTAGCACGTGGAACTAAGTTTTTGCTTGGCAGAGGATAATTATGATACTCATATTTCCTTTCTATCCCTAATTTCTAAGATTCCTATTAAAATGAAGACATAGTACATACCCACCATTTAACATAAAAGCAAAGCTACTTTCTACTTAGTTAAACTTCTGTATTATTGTGGGAAGTTAGCTGTTTATGGTGGGTGAGTGTTTGTTATCTCAGAGCTGGATGCAGCTGTGATGCTGATGGGGGAGGATGGGTGGCTGCACTGCAGTGCAGCTGCTGCTTCCCCATCTCGTGATGCAGAAAATGTCGGATTGGAAAGTGGCAATAGGAATTTTGCAGCATCTTTCATTTACTCTCCTCTGTAATTCTCCTCATCACCCCTTGTCTACAACTAGACCTATGTGACTGTGTCAAAGTGGAATGTGTCCTTTATCCTCTTATTTTGCCATGATTTGTGTATCCGATGAGCACTTAAAACAGATATGACAGTTCTGTTCTGCCCATTCTGTGTAGCTCAATAGAAGCTGTTGTAGATTCCTCATTAACTCCAGAAACATTCACTTTCATAAACTGCTTTCATCCTCTGTCTACCCTTACACTATGGAAGTTGATCATAATGTTGATGTTTAAAGATTAGTCTTTCTTTTAATAGTGAAGTATGTAATTCTTTAGTTTACTTAAGCTGAAGTTGGAAGAAAACTGTCACTTGAGCAAGTAACATAGCATTAGCTCTCTGTTTTTTTGCTGTTTTTATTACAAATGTTTTTTCTTATTTAGAATTCTTGGAGTAAAGTAAGGATCTGATTATTGACACTGCCAAAGTATTTCAGTTTCTTTCAACTTTGGATGCCAACAAAAAATATTCTTAGACTAGACAGATGGAAAAAGAAGGAAAAAAGGCAACTGGGAGGCACGTTGTGCTCAGTTAGGTAGAGGCTGAGTTCAGATTTCTAGTATGGAGGGTCTGAAAGCCTTTACTGTCTGAGGCTCATTCAGACAAAAGGGAAAAGGAATTGAGACTTAAATATTTGTTAGAGAGAAGCTAAATGAGGTAAGTCTTCGTCTGTATCAGTACTTTCTTACCTTGTGGGGATTTTTTGTTATGAGGCGGGGAAGGGAGGAAGGAGGAAGGACATTTGGGTTAGAATCCGAATGGTAAGTAGTACCGGATAGACACAACCAGAAAATGGCGAGGCTCAGCCTCAGCTGTTCTGTTTTCTAGATGGGGCTGCTCTGAACTATGAACAGCCATAAAGACAAAGCACAGGTATCTGTTGCAGAGGCGCAGTGCAAGTTCTAAGTCTGGGATGAGTGTTGTGATTAGAAGAGTGAAACAAGGAGATAATTCAAATGACAGTTTAAAAGGATCTGAGCAGTCAAAAATTTTAAATAGTATGCAAAAGGTGGTGAGAATGTGAAACAAGTTTTAACTCTGTTGAGAGTAAAATTGTATCCTAGACCTATTTGCGTAGGATGAGGAGGTGAATTGTAGAAGCAGCTTGGTAGCAACTCTAGCAGGATGGCCACGCTGAAGGCCGAAGGCACTCAGAGGCTTCCCACAAATAAAAAGAAGAAAAGGTGAAGAGTTGATGGCTGGAGTGTTGATAAAAATTTGTGAGACATTGTACAGACTTATTGCTTTTATACTGAGAACACTCATGTCCTTCATCTGTTCTGGCATGCTTTGGCATGCAGAGATAAGAGTGTAATGGGAGAGAAAAGAGAGGGGGGTTGATTTTTTTTTTTAGGCAGAGAAGGTAAAGACATCAAGAACACCGAACTGTGTGCTCAAAGAATTATATAAATGAGCTTTAAAAGAAATCACATCTTCCCTTTTTTATGGTGGAAGAGCTCATTAGAATTCAAGTGGTAGAAAAGAAAAATCGGAAGTTTCTGGAGCTCCTCTTTGAAAGGACCTGTCAGTCCAATGTGGCAGTCAACCTTTTCATAGGAGCGGGAAACCTGACAGTGGAGAACAACGCTGGAGGTAAAGAGGAGTGAGAGGAGAGAAACAGTAAAAGCATGAGACTAGGGAGCCCCTGAATTCTGAGGTAAAACGAAAACCATAAACTTGATTCAATTCCAGCAATGTACTTAACATGCTCTTTAACAAACAAACCACGTCAAAACTTTAAACGCTTTTTAATGGCCAGCAGCTTAGGATCCTTACTGGCTCCCCAAAGCAAAGTACAGGAAGAGGGCAAGGGGGGGAAAGAAAAAAAAAAAGAGGAAATAGCTAGCAGTCAATATTATGCTTAAAGTTTGGAAGAAATGTTAAAAAGAACTTAGCTATGAAAATTTATTGTGGGATTTATAATCAGCAGGATCAAGCAGAACTCTTCACAGGCAGGCGTGTTGCAAGGTGAATATTTTGAATACTGTGAAGCCATCCAACTTGTTCTAAAAAAGCTCTCTGGTCACAGGGTTATATGGCTTGGCAATGGTAATTTTTAAAACATCATGTAGCATGCTGAAGAAGTTTGAAGAAACTGGAGGAATGCCAATGTAGTAGCAGTATTTAGAAAGGTAAAAAAATCATGAATTCATATCTGTTGTATGCTTTTCAGGAAGAACTCTGGGAAATTAAAACAGGTTTATAAAACAAGTGCGTGATTCCAAACCTGCAAAATCCCTTACAGTAAGAGATTTAGTGTGAAACGTATGAAGGAGATTGTTTAAATACCTTCACACAGCACAAAAAACGGATATGAGAGATACTGTAATTATTAGCAATGGATATTACATGGGTCATGCCTCCAAACGAAAGCCTAACAAAGCGAAGGTATGTACATTAGTCTGTGAGTACGTTAATTAGCAGCCAATTGATTCTCCATTACCTTTATCATCTGCTGATGTCTTCAGACAAAGACTCTTTGGAAGATAGTTTGGCCCAGCATGAGATGGGCATTAATCAAAAGCAGGTTATTAAGCTTAACAGAGAGATAATTAGATCCAGTTCTATGGCCTGTGCTGTGTACAGGAGTTACTGTAATTTCTGAAAGTAGCAAAACTTTTTGTCATCGGTGAAATCTTTGTACAGTTGAAATCAGAGCAGTGACAGTGTATTTCAAAGATGTGGTTCTTGAGCATAAATTGTTTTTAATCATTAAAATGTTCTAGATTATCATTAGTCACCAGTTTTTGCAGTTATACAGAATTGTCATTTCCTGAACGCAGGCATTGTTTTTCTTCACAAAACCAGATAATCCAAAACATCAGAAATGTAAAGTCTGAACCTGTTTTTAGAGGGTGTTTGCCTAATCCCATAGAATTTAGCAGGTGTTTTCCTGTTTAAATACCTGATTCATTTTTTGGGTTCAAAACCCTGTCTCATTCTTGGGAGCTCAAAGCAGTATTGGCCGTGGGAAAACACTGGCTCAGGAAGGAAGGGAAGGAAGAAGTGAAATTTGAGGAAAGATTTAACACATGGTCTCATTTATGATAATGTCAAATGCAAGTGCCTGCATACTGCAGTCTCCAGTGTAGACTCTACTGTGCGTCACTGAAGTATTTAGTATTTTGTGCTTTTTCTGTGTGCTCTGAGAAACCATTCAACAGCAAAACCTCTGCTTTCTGTAGGGAGGTGAGGGGAGTTGGTCATCTTAATAATATTAAAGAACAGATTAATATTCCTTTCTAGCGCTGTTTTAGTAATGTTAAGAGAATGGTTGTGGTAAACACAGCCTTCTGATACGGTGTATGTAGTCTGGTAATCTGGGTTGCATGAATATTGCTATTTTGAAAAGAAATTGTGATGAATTAAAAAGATTTAAATCTCTTTAGTTTTAAGGAATTCAGTTTCTTAATAAAGTAAAATTGCAGGATTACAGTCTAATCTCTGACCTTTTTTCATTGTGACACGTACATCTGCAATGGAGATGTCATTAATTAGTTTTTACCTAATGCTCCTACGGTTCTCATGTCATGTCACCCAGAGTGGCAGCGCGGTGGCCAGGGTGCAGGAGGAGGCAGTGGAGCTGTGGCTGTGCGAGGTGAGCAGGGCTGAGCCGGAGTGCCAGTGACTCACTTTCCCAGGTTAATGTTCTCCGCCATGGAGCTTATCATACTTTGTTACTACGGGCTAATTTAGATGCTTAAATTAGCAGCTATTTTCGGGAGAAATTTCCAGATGATCACTTCCATCATTTCAGTCTCTTCAGTTGTGTGTCATTTTCCTCCCTAGGGAGGTTGTTCTCCAAGAGTTGCTGGGAGGGGCTGAGGACGAGATGGCTGGGGAAGTGGGTGAGTGCTTTGTTAGCTTTCTGCTTTTGGAGCAGAAGGAATTGAACTGGTTGAGGCAGTAATTAAGTTATGAGAATTATTTTATCCAGAGAAGGTGGCTTTGTTGTCCACATTTCGTTGTTGTTGCATTTTTAATTATTTAAGAAAAAAATAATAAAGAATCATTGCAATAGTGCTGCTTAGCTTGATGGAGTTGAATTAAGTCTGGTTGTTCACTGTGTAGATTCTAATTAAGTGAGAATTAGAAGATAGTGTACAGGACTTTGCCTTGTATGCTACTGTATACTGGAGATACAGTTTTTCAAGGAAACACAGTATTTTTAACAGCTTTTGATCACGGTATTGTGATGCTGTGTTAGGACTTGGTTGGTCTATTTTTCCCCAAAGCTTTTGGTCCCAAAGCAGCAGAACACTCTTACCAAGGCTGTGGGGTCGGCAGTGTCTAGAGGGGGTTGCGTGATGTTGTTATTTAGCAGGGCTGTGGGCCGTACCCAGCATTGCTGGGAGTAGACTGGACAGAGGGGGAAAGGAGAGGATGCGGGAAGCCCTGTAAAGGGCGGCTGGAAGTGACCCTTGTTACTGTTCAGTATTAATATTCTGAAAACAGCCACAGGCCCCATTTGGGACTGTGGGCTTAGCTGTGCTGCACGCTTTAATGTTTGCAATCGTCCTCATTTCATATGCCTCCTTTAGAATTTATAAAATGCACAGCTGATGTTTAAATAAAAAAGTAGAAAGGAAAAGCTACGTGAGCGAAGGTTAGCTTTTGAGTGAAGACCGTGCTGTTGGGCTAGATGTGTCAGCATGGTTTGCTGGGACTGCTGTGACAGATTTGTAACTTTTTCTTAACTGCCCATGGGATAGGAATGGCGTTCCTTTCATGTTTTCTTAAGCAATCACTTCTGAATGCGCTGCCTCCTGAGTTCTATTCTAAGGGTAGCCTATGAAAATAAATGGTAGACCAGAATACAATGAGCTCTAGAAGTAACACCATTAAAAAGGAGTAATAAAAGTCACATTCTTGGGTATTGCGTGTTTGTTAGAGATCTCCTGCTTATTCTGACCTTTCTAAATTTCATTGTTTCCTGTTTGATAGGATCATGCTTATGGTACTCGAGAGCAGTCATTTCCTCAAATGTGCGTTAAATTATTTTTAGAGGCTGTGTTTTTAGAGAGATGTGCAAATGTGTATGGCCTAACTATTTTGTTATCTGAAGTGATGCATTTGCCTGAAAACAACCCCCAAAATCTCACGTTTCATCCACATAAAACACATGTTGGAAAGAGGACAGGGAATATATCATGTTGTGACAATAGCCTGGTGATAATTATGGGGGAAATTGTGCGATGGTACCTTTTGGGGAAATGCTGGGGGATTGTTATCCTCCAAAATATCCTGTAAAGATGGGACAGTAACGTTTCTTCTTGTGAATATTTTGGGACACTGTTACCAAAACAGCTTATTTAGCTAATGAGAAGATTCTTTTAGTGTCTTTCTGACTTGTGCTCTCTTTTTTTCAGCTGACAGTCACAGCTCTCCCAGAGAAGACACCCCAACTGGGAGCATGGATTCTCTTTCTTCCCAGTCTCCGACACTTGCCTTCCCTAGTAGCCCCACCGGGCTCCTGGATGGAAATCACCTTATTATGGACAGCGGCGATCTTGCAGGCTGGACAACGAATCTGTAAGTAACCTGAATATTAAATAATTTTTTTTTTCACTAGTAGGATTGTGCACATGGAAGACATTTCCCTTTTCAGTTGGTGACAAGTGAGTGATTTTTAGAAATTACATATAATTGTGTTTGTTTTTTTCTGCTACAAAAAGGTGTTTATGTGTTGTGGTGGAGCTTAGAGGCTGCTTGAATGTGGCTGAGTTTGTAGGAATGAAAAGTTCTTTTGCTACAGAAACCTAGTGCATTTTATTGTAAGCTGTTATAAAATTTTAAATGTTTTTTTATTTAGGCAATGAATATGTAAGTTATTCATTACCCTGGTTTTATGTCGAGACACTGTTAATCTACAATTAGATGCAGGATCATTAAGATTTAGGGCCAAATTTTGTGTTTGGATAAATACACTGTAATGAATGTGTGCTCAGATGCTGTTGTCTAAGGACATTATCATTTCTAATCTTTTGTGGTTAAGAAATTAAATGCTTGTTTTCCAATGAAAGTGCAGTCTGCCGCTTTCAGTAGGTTCTGTAGCTGTTCAGTTATTGCACATGACTTCGGTTTAGCAAGAATTGACGTTACAATGTTAGTGCTGTCTCTGTAGTACATACTGAGGTTTGATACTCAGAAAGCTGAACATACCTTGGTTTTTAAATCAGAAGTTGAATTGAATTCTCTGGTTTGCTATTCATACAAACTTGAACATATCAGGACAAAGTTTTCCAGCCTTCAGTCCCAAGAAGGTGGAAGGAGCAGGTCTGGAGAAAAGATTTGTTACAAATATTTTCCATAATGGCATTCTGAGTAGCCTGTTCTGTTGGTGAAGCAAGTGTGTAAAATATATGTGTAGGTGTATGTAACACATGAGAATCTATAGATAGCCATGTGATGAAATATAAATTTCTATATGCACGTGCAAATAATTAACTGCTGATTAGTGATTAGCTAGAACAATATTTTCTCATCTGTATTTGAAGAATTACAAATTTACAGGTATTTTACGTAATTATAGTTTCTTCACTAGAGGGCTGAAGTTACTCTTTCCTTATCCTCCTGTACTGTCCAGTAGTAGTGGGTGGGATTAATTATAAGGTGTATTTGACAAAAAAAGGTGCATATGTGGAGAACATGCTGTAGACTTCAGAGGATAAAAGGAGGAAGTGTTTGGTTTGTCAGAGGGTTTAGAAACTTCAGGTGTTTGAAGGTGTTTGCAATTTTGGCATTTGTTAATTTTCATGGAAAATTGTACTGTGCTGCTTTTTTTGGAAGCTTTGATGGCTTGAGGTTTTGTGCATAGTTGGAAACAGTACTTAAACAGTTCTGTTTGGAAGGGGAAAAAAAAGTGAATGGTATGTGCATCTAGATGATTTGTCAAAAGCAGTATCTTCCTGCCACTCACCTGTCTGAGAAGTTTGCCTAAGAGGTACCTCTGTAACAAGCCTGGACAGCGACAGAGAGTAGTCTGTGCGTGGTACATTCTGTCTTTCCTCTTCTTTCTCACCCCAGTCTGGCTTCTCTTCCCCTTCTAGTTCTGGTGACTCAAAGTGCCTTGCCTTAACAAAAAAAACCCAACAAACTGAAACAAAACCCAAACCAGCCCCACTGTATTAATGGCAGTGGTAGATGTCAGCAAGAGAGAAGCTACTTGGTGGACTCTTCATTGGTTGTAGACTATTCTCATAAATTGGACTATCCTAGAACTAAATAGAGAACAAACCTTTCTGTTTGTGCAGGATTTTAAAATGTCTTGCATTTTGTGCCAAATTGGAACAAAACCAGTTCTTGAAGTCTCAGTATCTTCTCTAAAACGGTATTGCAGGTCTTCCCTGAGCTACAGTAAATACCATACGGGTCTAGGAGAGATGGAAATACAAGAGAATCCGGTTTCTCAAGTTTCTGCTGATGTTTATAACATGTGGGTGTTACTTGTAGAGATCGATCACTATAGAGTTATGTAGTCAACAAGGTGATGGTGATTCTTTGCAGTAGAATAGTTGCTTGTACTGTTTCCCGGGGAGCGATGTGGGTCAAGATATGTCAGACATTCCAAGGTTGGTTTATATCGGTCGTTTGCTTTAAGCAATAACATGTGATGGATAGCAAGAATATTTTTTGTGGTAGTTGTTTTGAAGAAAGGAAGAGCTTGTTTTTTACTGAATGATAGCTGTTGTCACCATGATGTTTTGTGGCAGAGTTTTTTGTGATGCATGCCCTTTCCTTGTCCCACCTTTAAAAACAAAAGGAGCTGCAGCTTCCAGCATGGTGAGAGGAGCACCAAATGAAGGGAACCTCTGGGCTGGCATGGCCAGAGTGGTGAAAGAAGAGAGCAAGGGCTATACAACCAATCTGAAATGTCTCATAAAGTGCTGACTGCCCAATGGTTATGTCAGTGTTTCAAGATGTCCTGTGCATACGGTGTAATTGGAAGGCGATGTTCACATATGTGCTATTTTGAAGCCCCGCTAAGCTGTTGATTCTCATGTCTGTAAGTGTGTGTCCGCCTGATGCTAGATTTTCTCTGAAGGCTCTGTGTGGATCAGACGTGTGCCCTGTGTTGTCATGTTCTGCTGTAGGGTGTGTAGAGAGTTGGGTGATGGTGGGTTCTCACTGCACACGGCAAAAGTGGTTCTCAGTGGAGACCCAGGTTGGCTCTTCTAAGATTATCTTACACCCTAAACTTTTTTCAACCTTTTTCCTGAAGATATTTTAAACTTCACACTTCCACCTAGAACCAAATACTAAAAATAAATACATGTTATTTTTACATACACTCTATGGTAGAACACAGAGAGCTTTTTTCTCCCTTGTCAATCACAAAGCTACTGAGTAGTTTATGTAGACACGGGATTCAAACTCCAAATATCCCAGGATGGGCAAATTACCTGTTCTACTTGATGAAGCACCCTGACATACACATGTATTGTTTGAAAATCCCTTCTATCCAATGATGCTTAGCCCAAGCTAATTTCAGACATAAGCTGATAATTAGAGTATTCCTCCCTTGTAGTGCTCTCCACTGGTATGGGCATTTTTTTCCCTTTAAGGCTGAGCAGCAGTGGCAATCTCAGTTTAACGTTAACCAAAGTATTTGTGTTCTTTCTTTTTCCTCTCTGCTTTTTTTAAGTGTCCGTACACACTTGCCCTCAAGCTACAGAATTAACATTGTACAGCCATCTGTCTTCCTCAGGTTCCACTGGAACCACTGTCAAAGTCCACTTTGCTCTGACAAAGCTCCAGGTGGTTACCATTTCTGTAAGGACAGCATGTTTTGGACTGTTCAGGATTGATGTTGGTATAGTTTCACCGGCAATACGTTCTCAGAATGCTCATTCTTTCCCTCAAAGCCACAGCTTGTTCTGGGGTAAAAAAAGGTTTCCATTTTAGGTACAGCCAGTTCTTTGTGTGTACCTCCTAATTCAGATTGCCACCATAGCTGGCGTTCTGAAGGTAAGTCATGGCTTGTAGATGAAATCCATACAGGCACTCTGTAGCAGCTTTTTTTGATCAGTATCTTCTGCTATTTGAGACACAAGAAAACAGGTGATATTTCTGGTGTCATGAATTTGCCAATAAAAGAATTTGTAAAGTAGAGCGTACACGTACAGTGATATTTGCCATATTGTGCCTTGGGTTTAAAAAGTATGTCTCCATACAGAATAGAAATATTTTGTGAGTTGCCCATAATGTTATTCTGACCTGGATCTAAACAACAAAACCCCCTAACCCTATCCAAGCAAATTCCAACCATCTTTTATCAATAGCCAACAGTTTTCCCCAAACTGTTGTCTGCCTTACAATTGCAAAATACCTGAGGAGTTTAGACCCCATGTTCCACCCTTTGCTTCTTCCTTCAGAGCTGCTTCAAACCCTGGTTGATCCGAGGAAGGGCTATTGCTAATCTGTCATGGCAAATGAATTTGTGTTTTCTTCCTCTCTCTTTCTTTCCTAGTAATGTTTTTGCTATTTCTGTTCTGGAAGCTGCTGCAGGTTGCTGTTCCCTGCGGATTCTGTGGCAATAGCCATCAGTTGGAGGTGTTTGTAAGGAAAAGTATTCATGTAAAGGTGTCACCAGAAGCACCAGGAATCTGCTGATAATAGATGAGGGGAAGACATAGAGTAGGAAGAGGGCAGGGTGAGTAAAGAATAACACCATGCTGGAAATTCAGGAAATAAAATGAGTTGACATACAAAATTGAGCCATCAAACCAAGAGCGTGGGGACGAGGAAGACAAAAATACTAAACGTGTTGTGGCCAATAGCCCATGGTAGCAGTAGTAAGAGGGAAATTTGAATTTATTCCCAGATTGCATTGAGGAGAAAGAAAAAGCGGTAGGAGAGGACAGGGCTTAACAAGAATAAAAGGTCGGGAACTGAGGATTTGCCTGTAAAGGCAGGTGGGTGCTCAGTAAGCTAAAGTGTGAGTTTGCAGCATACAGGACACTTTATACTCCTTGTGTGAATGTTCAGTGCTGTGTCTGCTTTACAAGTGGAAGAAGCCTGCACTTTTGTGTAAGGATGCACTTAATGCAGTGGGAGCTCTGTAGTGGTGTCGCAAATTGTTCTGCAATTTTTGCTTGAGGTGTTGATGTTGCTACTTGATCCTCTTTCTCACTTCCCCAGGTAGTGCCTGTGGCTTGATGTGGTTTGTGGGGTGGTGGTGTTTGTTTCTGATTCACTTTGTTGGTGAAGACTGTAAACCAGCTTAATTAGTTCCCTTTGTGCAGCTCATAGTTGAGCCACACAGAGAGTTAAGCCAGTGTTTCTGTGAAATACCGTATAGCATCACATCACAGCATGGAAGAGTCCATACAGAAAATTAGTGTAAAGCACATAATGTGGTGAAATAAATCCTCTGCCTTGATTTCTCTGTCCTACGCAGCTTCTGGTTTTCCTATTGCATTTGCCCAAAAAGTAAATAAATCTGCCACATCCTTTTTGCAAGCAGTCTCGTAGCTCTTTGCTGGAGGATGTGACCCTGATATTACTTTCTGCCTGCCTGATTGGTACTGAAAAATGCTCACCTTAATCACTAAGATTTTTATTTCTATCCCGTACAAAACTCAAATTTTGAACAATTCAAAATACGTAGTTTCCAAAGGGGGTGTTCAGGATTTCAGATATTAAGAAGCTGACTAGCTTTTCTAAGCTAGTCCCCAAGCTGGTTCAATAATAGTGGTGGTGTTGGTTTTGGAACTGTGTCTTAGAAAGTGTTATGGATAGCTCTTAAAGTGTAACTGAACTATGGAAAAATAGTCGAGCTTCCCTTTTACATGCAGTTGAAAACCAGCGGTACATGGTTTGGCTTTCACCTGATTATGTTATGGCTTTACACATGCAAATATATAGATAGAGTGAGAGCTAAACTAGGTATATACATCTGTGTATACATCTAATAAATATATCTAAACAAATAAAGGTACACTGCAAGTTAGGGTCCTTAAAAGACAACAATTTTTTAAATTAATGTACTCTTGTAGCGAAGGAGGTGATAGTGCAACAGATGCAATATCAGACGTGAAGTGATATGATTCAATTAAAATAGCTCAAAGAAACCTTTTTTTGCAGCTGTTATGGTTAATTATAGAATTTACTTCACAGCTTTGGTTACCTATATCAAAACTGATTTCAATCTTCAGCCTGTTTTATATTGTTTAGATACTATTAATATACTTTTTCCCAATTCTGTTTTAGTATGCATTATAAATTATTACTTTTGAGCATAGTTTTGGGCATTTTAACATTTCTAACTAACCTACTCCATGCCAAAAAATGTAATTGTGGTAACTGGTGTCTCTTCTTTGAGAAGTAGAAGCATATTCTGTCTTTAACCATAGGACCTTGTATTTGAATCCATCTGAAGGTCCATCCCTGCAGCTGTAGGGCCTCTAATCCTAGCAGAAGGATTCACAAGGCAGCTGCTTCTCACTGTCTTAGAGGGGAGGGGATCATGACTAATGCTGGTCTTGGGAATATTGATTTGTCCTAATTCACAGGCTTAGGCTACCTGAAGTAATTCCAGAATTTCAGAGTAAGGACTAGTTTCGCTCATCTTGCCCTTCAGTAATCAGGACAGTGATGTTCATCAAGCTCTTCGCTGACTTCCCAGTGGGCCAGAACCATTTATTGATAGGAGGTCTTTCTGATTCGGCCTTTCCTGGAGCGCTGGCTGTAATGGCAGCTCAGCTCTGATGGATTAGTGTACATTTGCCGTATCGAGATGACTGATTCTTTGAAAGGGGGATTACAAGTCGTGTCCTAAACCACTGTGGACTGCCTTATGTGTGTGTTCACTTGACCTCAGAATGAACCAAAAAACTGAACACTTGATGGATATTCCGTGGACTTGGTATTTGTTGTAATTAATCTTCCTGAGGATCTTTTTCTGATAAGGAAAGATTTGTTACTGTAACTGTCCCATTGTTGTCGTGAGATCTTTTCTGCTTACAGTACAATGCCCCGTGCCAGAGTTTATCTCCAGAGCTTACAGACTTACCCCTCGCAGCGGTGGCTTTGCGGAATCGGGTTAGTTTTCCTTTTCGGTTGGAAGTCCCCTACATGAACTGCATGATCTCTACTTCATTCAGATTTCTAAAACTAAGGTCTTGTTCCTCAGCTGGAGAGTTCATTTTTGGGATTGGAGACTGCAGGGTCTCTGGGTTTCCTGGGGAGCTGGAACTTGGTGACTTCTCATGGTTGTTCTGGATGGAGTCACAGTGCAGGGTGTGGGGTAGCCTTCCTCTAGATGATGAGTATGTCTTTACCTTTCCCCCTCCTCTTTCCCTTTCTAAGCCTTTGGGATTTTGCATCTGGAGGGGGATGGAAAGCATCCTGTCCCTCAAACCTCCTCACTGAATCGGGGTGCCTGGCTTGTTAAAGCAGTTCCACTTGCACCAGTGTAAATGGCATTTCAGGAATATGCAAGGGACCAGTGGCCGAGGAAATAATCCAATTTTTTGTTGTGGTTTGGGTTTTTTTTTTCATTTCCTTTGTAGTTTTTCTCTATTGGTTCTCCTGACACTAAAATATTCTGTTACCCAGCTCAACGGTGTATACGTGCTGCAGTATGGGCATCATTTTTTGGGTTTTTAGTATCCACAGGGGCTTTCAAAATGGCGATGAGAGCCATGCTGCGCCACATCCCGAGGGCTTTCAGGGCGTTTCTGACCAGGCTGGGATGAAGCTAATCATTCTTCGTGAAATCTCAGGCTGTTCAAATTGCTGGTGAGCAAACTGATGTTAAAAGAGCCATCAGATGGCAAGGGAGGGCAGAAATAAATAGTGGTGTTCTGCACATGACAGAAACCTTGGAGACAGTTATTAATTTTGTTTGACTGCTGAACAAATTCCCATCAGCCTAGTTATATCTACATCAGTTCACTGCTTCTATAGTCTCCTTAAAATGGGAATAGTTTATTTTTGTACTTTCTGGCCATGGTGTGAACTTGCAATTTTGCCGAAGTGATGAGTAACTTGAATTTCAGTGTCTTGGAACCTTTTTATAATAATGTCATTATCTTATTTTAATAAAAGATGCTTTAGCAGCTGCAGCAGGCACAGGCCAGGTATGCAGCAGTCCTTTTCGCTCATTGTGCTTATTTTGCAGTTTGTTTTTGTTTCAGCTGCCACCTCTTCAGTGACTCAGCAGTTTGAGAGCTGGTTTAGTGGAGCAGGCACTTCTTTTCATACCCTTTTGTTATGCAAGCAGAGCAATAGCCCTCATTTTGCAGCTCCTTTGAAACAGGCATAATATAACTTAGTCATGTGGTTGGTACAAAATAGACTTTGCCATCTCCTTGTCTTCCAGTGGGGTGAGCAGCTGGGTTTGACAGAGGTACTGTGCTCAGAGCAGGGAGAGATGTGGACCACTGTGATGGGCTAGTTTCTTCTCCCCCCCCCCTTTTTTTTTTTCCACTTGTCTTTTTCTTCTTTCTTTCTTTTCTTTGCATGGTTCCAGGGAACACAGCCCCCTTTATTTTTTCTAAAAGGAACAGCAGTATGCTCTAAGCTCTTAGATACACATACTTCGTTTTTGCTTTGTTTAAATTATCATTTTAAAATGCTTTAACTTAGGACAGCTGCTGTGAGCTTCAGATTCACCAGACTGGTGTGAAAGATCATTTCACTGATGTGTCAACTGCTTGAGACTGCACAATGCAAGTTTAACAAAACCTCTATTTCAGTGCTGGCTGACCTGTCCTGTATAAGTGAGGGTTCAGGAATGTTGTGTGCATGTTACATGCTTCAGATTTTGGGGGTGGAGTTTCTTTTCAGAGGTGACACGGGTGAGGAAATTCTGTCCTTCTGTTTTGTCTCCAGCTTTGCTGCAACTAGGACTATTTCTAGAATTTTGTCCCTGTACTTTTTCTGCTCCCCAGCCTCACCGAGGCATCGGGGTTTTAACATGCAGGAAGATCGTTGTCTGCTGGGGAGGAGTATTGGATTGCATATTGAATTAGAAATAGCCGACACCTTTTGACAGACTCTGTCTTCTTATAATGAAACCTTTTAAGAACACTTTCATTGAGTTTATGGCAGCCAGACACTGCGATACGACAGCCATGGGGCTGCCAAACCCTTCTATGAAACAACCCTTTTTTCTTCAAGAGTTGCAGTGTAGATTCTTTTCACAGTGTCTCTTCCTTGCTCTCAAGATAAGAGGCTCCTCTTTAGCTGTGTTACCTTAGGAACCAGCCAGATAAACATCCAATAAAATCTTGTTTTCAGGAGTTTGTTTCTGAGTATCAGTACAAAATCTCCAGCTTATTTTCAGTAGGGCCATTTCCCCCTTCTCCCAGTGTTCACTGTGCCAGACAATAGCATTTTTCTCAAACGGAGATGGTTGGGCTTTTTTTTTTTCCTTCCCACAGGAAATGCATTGCCTTCATCTTCGCCCTTAGGAGAAAGGATTTCTTCAACATACCTTCTTGAAGTTGAGATGCTGCATGATAAGATAGGCAATACTTTCTAATATGTCATCATCTTGATAAACAAGGCGTGCAAAGCTTTATAGTAAGGCAACTTTGCTATCCCAAGAATCTTTTCAAGGAAAAAAAAAATTCGGCAGTTTGTTGCTTACACACCACGACATTGGAACTGATTTTTTCTGTTGAGTAAAACCTTCTGGTTTTATAATAAAATTAAGTGGTTCCTAAGACAGCCAAGTACAGTAAATACCCCCCCTTGAAATTCTAGAATGTGCTTAATATTTAAAGCTCTTAAATTTTTTTCTTTTTTCTTCTTCTTCTTTTTAACATGGTGAAACTATTGCTATTGAAAAATTGGTTTTTTTTTCTTCCCTGCTGGATCCTACAGCATGATATCTTGTGCTGTAACCAGGAGCAGAAAGTGACAGGCGAATTCAGGAGCCCTGCTGCCATGCTTTTGCTACAGCTGAAATGTATTAAGGGAATTCTTTAAAAAGGGAGGTGGGAGCAGCCCAGGGCTCCACGTACCTGCGCTGCTGGAGTGTTTTTCCACTCGAACTGTTGGAGTCGCTCAGAAGTCATAGAAAACCTGCCAGTTTTCACATGCGTTTATATAATGCTGCCTGGTAAAGGACAGTGTAGTCTTACTAGTTGATAGATTGCCCTTCTTGTTGAGTCTGTGTAACAAGGAATAAATATGCCATGACATGGATCTGAATGTTTTATTTCATCCTCTGTTCCTTTATTTGTGCACCTTTCCTCTTTTTTTTTTTTTCTTTTTCTTTTCTTTCCAAGTCTCAAAGAGAAACCATCTGGTATTTTTTCCAAGTATTCTTATGAATGACTGCTGCTTTCCAGGGTCGGAGGGTATGTTCTAGAGTGTTCTGAGCAGTGTTTTGATGTCATTAATGCTGTGTGTGGTGTTCTAGAGATGACCAAGTAAATTGCATAGATTAATATGATGCATGTTTCAATGAAAAATTTAATAAATGTGAGATTTTATTATTCACCAAACCAAACACCACACATCCGAGGTACGCACTAGGGAAGACCACTGGGGAGAGTATTTTTGAATCGTGTTTAGTTTGAATTAGAGACATTTTAATACTCTTCTGGCAATATACTTGGAATATTATTTTTCTATTTTCTGTAGTTTTACAGGTTTCAGAAATGAGCTTGACACCAATCTTAAAGCTGGAATTTATTTGAATTGAATAAATATAAACACAAAGAAAACTATTTTTTGTTAAGAATTGTTTTAGCTATAACAGTTCAGTCTATGCAGCTAGGATCCTTTTTTTTAATTCAGTTTTGAAAACCTCTTGTCTGAGGTTCACCTTGTATTCTATTGAGTTAAAATGAATTCTGCACATGTGCATTATGTGCAGAATGAGGGAGAAATTATGTGCTTTCTAGCAAACTTTATAAACTTTACAGTACCATTGAACAACTTTTTATCCTCAGTATTTAGAACAAATAACAAAAATGCTGGTGTTGAGTTTTTGTTTTTCTTCTGTGAAGTCACTTTTAGTTGAAGGTTTTTGTTTTGCCTGCGGAAGATTTTTCAACGACTAGGTAAAAATGGGAGGAAGAGGACAAATTCACCAGGTTCCAGTATAAGTTGGGTACTGAGCTGTTGGAGAGTAGTGTAGGGGAGAGGGACCTGGGGGTCCTGGTGGCCAGCAGGATGACCATGAGCCAGCACTGTGCCCTCGTGGCCAAGAAGGCCAATGGCATCCTGGGGTGTATCAGAAGGGGGGTGGTCAGTAGGTCGAGAGAAGTTC
>WKFP01013752.1:565524-578774 GCA_011057875.1 Pterocles orientalis
AAAAAACTTCTTTACAGTGAGGGTGACAGAGCACTGGAACAGGCTGCCCAGAGAGGGTGTGGAGTCTCCTTCTCTGGAGACATTCAAAGCCCGCCTGGATGCGTTCCTGTGCGATCTGATCTAGGTATTCCTGCTCCGGCAGGGGGATTGGACTAGATGATCTTTCGAGATCCCTTCCAATCCCTAACATTCTGGGATTCTGGGATTCTGTGATTCTGTGTAATTCAAGTAAAAGTTAAGCCCCAAATTATGTAGGTGCTGGTCTTCAAAGATATGCAATTATTGGAAGATGTAAATAATTGTGTAGTGGGAGATTCAGAGGCGGTGAAGCAGACTAGATGCCCTTTTCCCAAAGTCAAGCGTTACATATGTTTCTAGTCAGCACGATCCAGCTTTTCATGCAGTTTATAACATATGATTCCTTCCTTTATTTTATTTGGTAGATCTAATAGTTTTAACAGCAGAACATGTTTTGATAAACCCTTCTGGTTATGATTCCAGCACATTTAAGTTTCTTTTTTATTAGTGGAATTAACTGTAAAATGCTGTTTTCATATGCTGTGAATTCCAGTTTTCATCCAAATGCTGCCTGACACAGATCCAAAGGAAAAACTATTGTCTCGTTAAATAAGGAATGTGCCATTCACCATTTTATAATGTACTAAATTTAAAAATTAATAATAAAAATAAATGTCTGCTTAACTATGTAATTACTAGAATGACTATGAGAAATATTGGCTAGGAAAATCAGTTTGAAAAAGCTGAATTTGGTTGTAAACCATGCTATACAAAGCAACAATAGCGATTCCTTTCTTCTAGAAATTAAATATCCCAGTGCACAAGAAGATTAAAATCAGCTATATGCTAGGTTTCCTGCTTTCTTTTATTCATTTACAATGATAACTGGGGTGATTGTTGATGCCTTTTTTGCCTTTGGCCAATCCACCTTGATTAGATGTGCATTTATACCCCCACAAAAACCTTCTGGACTGGATTCCTAGATTTTGGTGGTACTTTGGAGGTTTGTGCTATGTAAGAGGTTAATCTTGGAATAAGACAAACTGATAAATGCTGTATTGCAAAGTCTGTGCTTCTGAGTGATGATTCCTGGGTGAATGCTGTGTGCGAATTATTTTAATTCTGCTTAGAAAGTGCTTGAAGTCCGGCTCTTCGTTCCAAAGATGTGTGGATGTTAAATGTTTGGACTATTTGTTGTTTTGCCCATGCAGTCCTTTCAGGTGTGAAATTCAGAACATCCTTTACGTTGAGGAGGACTTCAGATGTTTCAATGACTAGTAGAAGTTTTAACTTTCGCTATTTCTTCTCCTCTTGTGGCAACTACATATTCAGCCGTGAATTTCATACATATTTGAACAGCGTGTTGGTGAGGGCAGCCACCGAGGCAGTATCTATGCAGTTATGCGGATGAGATCTCAATCTGGAGCCAGCATCGTGATCTCAGGGTTGTAATAGCTGCAGCCTCTTTTGAAATCTTCCCAGTCGTACATGCCTTAGTACAGCACGGAGAGGATTTTTAAATAGATTCATCAAAGCTTGTAAAGGCAAAGTGGCAGCTCAAATAATAGCCTGCTATATGCAGTTTCATTGTATCTGTCCTTATTAGATAAGGAATGTGGAATTTTGTCTTTCTATTGGTTATGTCATCTCAGGTAATTCGTCTCAGCTTAGGATGTAGGGCATGTAGGAGAAAGACTTTCAAGGAGGAGATGCAGAATCGTATGATGGCCATGTCTGCAAAATCAGCTCGACATTATTCTTGGTTTTGAATTTGAGGAACTAACTAGTAAGTCTAGTTATAAAGATTCACACTTTTTGGTATGAAAATAAATTTTATTCATGGTGTTAATTCTGCCTTCAAAATATTTCCTCTTAGTTCTGGTCAAAGCCGCCCGTCGATGGTCTCATGGATGAATAGTCCGTCTGCTAATCCAGCTGCCACAAACACTGCACCATCCGCTTTCTTCTTCCCGAACCCTGCCTCTGGGAGTGAGAGAGCAGGGGAAAGGTACGATTTACACTGCAGCCTTTGCTGGCTATTTATTTGCCTCCTTTTTCCAAATAGATAATTCATGTCTTCCGCAGTGTGTGAATGATTATCTCAAATCAAGAAATGCAACCTTTGTGATTTGGACACAATAAAATGTCTACTTTGTCTTATTTTCACTTTATTTGTAGAAGGCACATAGGTTGAGCCAGTGGCTCGTTGGTTCATACAAGCAGACTTTGATGTGGGTGGTCAATTAGGTCTTACTCAGTGTCTCTTTACTGCAGTGATTCTCTTACAGTGTCTTTCGAAATACAGATTCTTTCTTTTCCTTAGCCACTCATGTCACATTTAAGTTTCTCAACCTAGCCTTCTTGCCTCTGAAGGACTTTCCCACATCACAAATAAACTTGTATCTGTGGTTTAATTCTTTTTGACTCCTTTGGCCTGCTTTCCTTCCATCCTGTTTCTGCTTCCTTCCGTGTTGTCGTCCGTCTTTTGAAGTGTTTTCACGTTTTCCTTTGAACATCTTCACCATCTTACCTTTTTCCCTCAAGTTGTACTATATTTGTTTTGCAAATTAAAGTAGTTGGGTATATTAATAAATTCTTTCCAACCCTTGGTAACAAAATTTGGTTTCTCATTACTGGCCATGTTTTGCACCAGAACTGCATTGTCTGTTTGATTGTAAGTTCCTTGGGGCAAGGAGAATCTCTCCCAATGTTTTATGTGTAGTTGTTGTTGCCTGGGCTCAACAAAAGATGATTTAATGGTGTGGGTGCTGTGTCTAAACAAAGCATCATTGGGCAGCAGCAAACTGTCAGTTCACAAAGGCATGATTAAATAAGACGTGCCAAAAATACTTATATACTCCAAGATCTCTGCTTAGGGTACTTGGAGGAATGAGTACTTTGGACAAAATTCATATTGACGGCTTATTGCTGAGCATCCTGAGAACACCTCTGAGAGACTGCCTGAAATGTTAGAAGTCTTGCTGTGTTTAGGACAAAACAGTGTCTTCAGTAGGCTAGTAATGTATTATAAACAAATAAAAAAAAAGAATTATGTACAGTGATAGTGAAAAGCTGAATTGCGAGGTTCATGAAGAAACATTTCAGAAGATGCAATGATGATTAGTCTATAAATTGAGTTTGCTTTGCCTACTATTGATTTCATTGCTGATTAGCGTTTGGCAGTATTTTAACTGTAGCTGAAAGCTGAGTTTAACTCATAAAAACAAGTGTGCAAAAAGTTGAGAGTATGATGTTCAGAAATGCCAACAGTAAGCTGTGAAGCTTCAGCTTTGGCATTTGTGTGTATGAATTATAAGCCTGTGACGATGCATGTCAGATTGTGTTTTAAAGTTTTAGTCATCTCCAAAAGAGAATGGTTGAGAAAGGAGAGTGTCTTCACAATAGTCAAAAGTGACTACAATTCAGAATTTTGTTTTTCAGCATTGCCCACCGAAAAGCAAGAGCGGTTTACCCCTGCGAAGCAGAACACAGCTCTGAATTATCATTTCAGATAGGAGCAATTTTTGAAGACGGTAAGTACTGCCTGAATAAATATAAAGCAATGGAAAGCAAATTCACAAAACTGCTAAAATGGCTTTGAATAAAAATAGAAGCTGAACTGCTATTCTGCCAACGTTGCTGATGGCACATAGTTGGTGACGTAGATTTCTGGTACGTAGAGGCTGCTTAGCATATCTGAAGGCACTGTGAAGCGATGCCTTTGATTTCTGGTGAGTAGACACTTTCAACTGGTCTGATTTTTCAGCAGCATTTAGATGTGTTGTAGCACCAAAAAAGGTTGTTCAGCAATAGAGGAAAACATCTTGGCCTATGAAACTGTATTTGTAAAATGTGAACTGTTGTTGTAAAATTAACATATGGGCTTTCATTTAAAGAAAAAAAAAATCTGTTAAAGGATTTTCAAGCAAGTAGAGTTTCAGGTAGATCAGACGATCACTGGAGAGAAAAGGGAGTGTTCATTCTTTTGATCAAGGGGTGCCTTAGTATGTGTATGGACTTGTGTGGAGTGAAGGCCCATGTTTAAAGATTTCTGAGGACCCAAAGATAATATTACATCTGAATATCCAGAAGTGATTCCTGTGCTCAAGGCTGTGTTGCTCCTCAGTGAGCTTCCACGGCTCTACTCTTCAGCAAATGCACAGGGACTTCAAACTATTCCTGTTATAAGAAAGAGATGGTATGGAATGGCTCAAGAGGGCCTGGACAAATTCAGCAATTCTAGTTACTTGAGTGCAACTTAATTCTAAGCAGAAATTAATTCATAACAGCAGCATGGTAAGACTTTTGTTTGTTACAAGACCTTGATAAGAAATTACATTCATACTAAAAATTAGAAGAGTGTTGAGTTTGGCCAAATTGTCATCCAAGTTTTGTGCAGACTGAGGGTTTCAAAGTGATCTGAGAATTATGTTCTTAAGAACCTTGTGAGTACTCAGAGCAGTCTTTCAGTCTGTCTAGAGGCAGGGAGGTAGTGAGAGGCATACTGGCCTCTAAAGAATCTGGAAATTCTGCAGTGATGCCTGTTGTATTCTCATCCATTGTCAGCTTTTAGCTTGCTAGCAGGTCAGAAATCTGATACGTGCTTTCAAGAAGGAAAGTGGTATTTAAGTCTGCATGAACACACACACACTTAGGGGATGTACTGCCCAGTCATTCAAATACCACATGTGAGAATCTTTGTTGGGATGTCCAATAAAGGAAGAATATTCCAAATTGCCATTTTACATCCAGCAGGAAAAAGAGAAAAGTACACAGTCTAAAACAGCTGGAAAACATCAACCTGCAGGCATTAAAAAGCTAACTAAATATGTCTTGTATTTCCCCAAATATACCCTCTTAACTCTGTTAGCACTGGATCAGAAGTGTGTGTGGGAAAGTTTTTCTTATAAACGAAAATCTTTTCGTCCTGTCCTCCCCAGCCCCAGTAGAACATTCCTATTTTTTTTAATAAGCCGAAACAAATGGGAAGCTCAGCAGAATCTTATTTTTTCAGCATGTATAACAATAACAACAAAATTGCACAGACTTAGATATCTCCTTCCCCGTCTTTATGATGCTTACCTTAAAGCAGACAGAGCATAGGGCATTCCTGTTCTCTGCCTCCTCCCAAATAAACAAATAGTAAGCCTGGTCCAGGCTTCACAGTTACGCTTTTTTTTCTTTTTTGCATAGTAAGGTGGTCAGCTAGCAACCACTTTACAAACTCGTACTTGCTATTCCCTATTAGAGCTGCCTTGCAGGCAGGTCACGTTTGAATCAAGTGAGGTGGGAAACCTTTTAAAAATGAATTAGCTAAATGATTGCTCTTTTTAAAGTCTCTAACACCATTTATTTTAATTTAAGTTTTTTAAAACATGACTGATAGGGATCTTCAGCAGACATAAAACTGTACAGGGAAAAATCTGGTGCACGGAGGAAGAGATCTGCATAGAAGGGAGGCATTTCTAGCACAGAACAGCAAGGATTGCACACCTCTTGTGTTCGCGTGGGGTAAGAAACTCTTGCAAGAAGCAGTTGCTTATGTATCACGTGTTTGTGTGAGAGCAACATTCAGATTCTTTTCTTGTACAGAGAAATCTCTAGAAGTTATGGCAAGGCCACCATGGTTTTGGTGCATTACAGCCTCAGTTGAGTTTTTCAACTAGAGAGCTGGATTGTCCAGAACGAGTCCTGAATTCAGCTCTTTGGCAGTTTGTGGAGGAATGTTTCAACTCTAAGACTCTTTTTCCATATTGTCATACTAATAAGGTTAGAAGCTTGGGAAAACAGTACATGGATTGTGTTTTGAAAACTTAATTGCAGATTTCAAGTGGGAAAGATCAAATTTCCTTACATCTATTTGTTTTGATTTGTTCCACTGTATCCCAGTTGTTTTATAGGCAGTGTCCCTGCCCTGCGGGGCTTTCCGCCCGAGATAGGCTGTGGATTGGCAAAGCAAAGGAGAGCGTGCAAGTTATAATGCAGTAACTGGACATACGTAATAACTTAATGGTCATTCCATACTGGTTCCCAGTAGGTTACGTCATGGATGGCTCTGTCAGTGTATTCCCATTAAAGGTGCAGGCTGGTCTCCATATTCAAAACCTCCAACGTGCCTTCACACGGGTGTTTTCTTTTTGCGCCTGGCACCCTTGTGTCTATGCTGGGATCGGATTCCAGTGAATCAATTCAGGTTCTTTAGTTACTCAATTTAAACTCCCATCTGCCCTAATAAAGCCCCCAAATGAAGAATTAAAGTAATAATACATCAATTGTGCAGCTCTACCAATAACCTTAACTATCAAAGTGACAACGCATCAATCAAGTTGACATACAGCTAGTATCAACCATTAAAGTAACTGCTAAATTAATGTCTACTAAAAAGTGCTGCTTCCATTAGTGCAGGTTTTATCTGTCTCTCCTTTCTCCACCATGCCTGTCTCGCTTTTCTTATCCCCTCTCTTTCACCTCTCACTGCTTGTGTTTTCTCCTTTCTTTTCCCTCTCTCTTCTGCTTTTTTTTCCCTTCTCTTTTTCATTTCCCTACCCTCTTCTTCTTCTGTTTCATCTCTGTTGGTCCATAGATGTTGATTGCAGCAGTTCTCTCTTATCTGTTATTATCCTGGATGAATCTTTCTGGCTGCTTTAGCCTGAGACAGGATAATGGCATTTAGTCAGTCTTGCACCTGTCAGAGCTGCTAAATGTAGTTGGTGCAAGAAATTAAGAGTTTAACCCTTACTCCTGTCTCCATTTCCTGTATCTAAATGGGGGGAAAAAATCTGTTTGTGTCTCAGGCTGACGAGGTTAGATTTACTAATATTTTAAATTCAGCTTTACATCACCTGATAGGAAACTGTATAGAATCTGAACATTTGCATATTCATGTGTTTTCAATATTGTGTGTGCTACCACGAATCCCACAGTATTTCCATTAAAGCGTCATGGAATATCAATGCTAAGGTGCCATCTGGTAAAGTAAAAGAAAAGGCAAGTTTTTCTATCTAATTGAATTCTGTAAGAAAATGACTCATGTCATCTAAACAATATCCACTGGATTTTTTTTTAAAATCTTCAATTCAGTTCACCTTATGCTGTGCCAATATTTTTATTTCCCAGTTGCTACTGGCTGTATTATTGACAGCACATAACAATACAACTGAAGTGGTTAGAGACAAAGCCTGAAGAGTTTGCAGCTGGATAAGGGCACGTATGGGAAGAAGCCAAGTATGATCTGAGATTGAGAGAGACACATGCTGGCTGAATGTTTTGTTCTTGTTGTTGAAGCAGATATTCCCAATAATCATGGAAAGAATAATCAGACTGCCTGGCACTGAAACCTTGCCAGCCTTGGAGCCAAGTGTTATTAAATTTCTAGTTCTTGAAAGAGACTGCTTACAAGTCAGTAAATGGGAATTTCACTAGGGAGAAGTATTTCAGATAGGGTAAATGCTGTTTACACAACAAAATTCATTGGCAGTATTGCTAGCAGGGAGGCTTCCTCAAAACTTGTCAAGATAGCACTCATCAAAGCTCTTTACAATTTAAAAAAATCAGGTTTCAGGGGAGAGAATATATGGGGAAAAGTGAAAGAGTGTTTTGCTGTAGTAATTTTCCTCGGGAAAGGTGTGGCATCTATCATGCCTACCAAGCACAGCAGGAACACAAAAAGCCGTGTTCACGCAGCTGTTGTCATCCCCCTCTACCTTTCCTGGTGTAACACACTGCCAGCCTTAGTTCATCTCCTTGGTTTTGACTCCAAGGCACTCCCTTCCCTCTTTTTCATGCTGTGGCTTCTGGACAGTCTGTCTTTATGGTACTGACAAGTGAAGGATTTACATCAAAGAGCAGTAGTACTACCAAATACTATATTGCTCTGTATGTGCAAATAATTCTTTTGTTGTGGTAAAAACGAGGATAAAGCTGTTACTTTGTGCTCCTTTCATCTGTGGGTTTCAAAGCCCTTGGAAACATTCATGTGTATAAACTATCTATCTCCATTTTACACCTGCAGAAACCAAGTGTACAGGCTGGGGAGGGACAGACATTCTCCCTTTCAGGTACCTGCATGCCGTTTGGAGGTAGTTACCTCAAGCTGCTGCTGAAAGTTACAGCTTCACCAGTAAAAAGCACCAGATGAGCACTACCGAATCCCACTGACTTTGCTACAAGTTCTAAAAAATCGCTGAAGGTGGTTTGACCTTAACAGGTCTGACCTTGCTCCTGCCAGCAGTGTTGTGGGAACAGTGGTCTGTGGAAGATAAATTTTAATGGAAAGCCAAGTGTCAAAATGGGAGATGTTTAAATTGATGTGTTTTACCTTGTAGCTGGCATGTGGAACTGTCAGAGATGTTCAGCTGCCAGGTGGGATGGGAATCAACTCAGGAGAAAGACCCCAAGTCTCAGTGTCTACACACAGGTCAGCAAGGTATAGCACGGGGAGCTCAGCAGCAACTCCGCTGATCTCACCTCTGGTTTAGGGTGAGACAAATTATTCTCTGGGTACTCTCTCTATTCACTGCATTGACTAAATCTCCACCAGCTTTAATGGGAGCTTAGACACATCTATAAGGGTGGTCTCAGTCTGCAAGCTGAATCCCACCCTCGTGACCTTGTCATGGTGTATCAGTGTGTTTGCTCTTGCTCACAAAGCCTGAGCCCTGATGGGCAGTCTGTTTTATTTGTGGTCACACAGTAAATCTTCAGCAGAGTCAGGAAGTAGACCCCTGAACTCCTAGCCCCATGTGCTATCCACAAGATAATTCTGCTTCTCAAAACAAACTCAACAAGTTTTTAATTTTCAAATTCCAGCTAACCCTAAGCACGCTAAGTGTTTGTGTATTTCTGCGGCCAGCTTTACCCATAGGGATTGTTTCAAAAACCCATTGGGATTTCTAAACGCGGAAGGCTTGCAAGCACGTTTTGTTGTTACTTTAATTTAATTTCCTGGTGAAAAATTGGCCAGCATGATGGAGTTCTGTGGAAGTGTATTCTGGTGTTGTCGTGGTTTTAGCAGGGAGATTTCTGCTGCCCGCAAAATGCAGTCCTCGTTTATGGAGCTTGTTGGGGTCATTAGCTCTGTTTGGTACAGCGGTGCATCGGAAAGGGAGGCCCTCGTGTGCCAGGCACCATGTATGTCAGATTTCCTCCCCCATTTCTCTTTCCTCCAAAAAAATCCAGTTTCCACAAACGTGTGGAAATGGGCGTGGATCAGTGTGTGATTCAGTCCTGCTGAAGTCAGTGGCACCTCATACCGCTGTGGAAATGAGTCTTGGTCTCATTTGCAGCTGAGACCTGTGAAACTTGAGTTGCCAAAGCAGAACAGGGTCTGCTTATAGCATTGGGTCTGGGAAGAGCTGCTTGCAAATGCCATGTATTTGTGGTTAGATAATCATAACGTTGGCAATATTGAAACTATTTCCTCTGGAGAATTCAGAAAAGTAAGGAGAAATGCTGCAAATGCCCAGTTAACCTTAGTGTGTTTCTTGATTAGATGAAATCAGAAAAGCTTTTACTTGGAGATCTCATTGCAGGTTGAAAGGCTGTTGGGTTTGTTTGTGTGTTTGGGTTGGGGGATTGTTCCACAGCACTTAGCACCATCCTGATGGTCAGACATCCTCCTTCTCCCCACTTGGCCTCCAGCAGAGTGGGACTGGCCTTAAGCTGCTGTTCTGCTCCAGGCTCTCAACTTTGCTGCTGTTCCCACTCCCCCAAGAGGTGATGGCATTTGGTGGTGGTTCTTTGGTTGGTCTTGTTGTGCAGTCTTGCCGGGAACTTGTTAAACCTTGTGGACAATATTTAATTTTTAGTTCTCTGCTCCATATTTTTTACACTACAAGTATTTTTCCCCCTATCCAACATAAGCCTAAGTCCTATGGGATGCTCAGCCCAAGAATGAGTTGTGGTTTTAAGGCAAAAAATGTAGTTTCTACGGCAAGGTATTTTTAAATGAGGCAGGCCCGAGAAAGTGCTAAGAACTGTAATCGCTGTTGGCGGAGAAGAAATGACAGAAAGGGGACACTACGGCACATTGAGCAGGGTATTTTTTTCAGAAATAGCCTGTGTCCTAGGTTTAAGAGGAGCTGTGCATGGCAGCAGAATGTCTTTTGTGTGGTGAAGTGTTTTTTATTTTAAATGAATGCACTTGTACACTATACTTGGGAAATGGATTAGCAAAGCAAACAGGATCGTTGGAGCTTAAAGCAGCTTTACCTTTGGACAGGTGCCCCATTAATAGAATTTCCCTAGAGAAATAGGCGGCGATGTCCGTGGGTATCTGAACCCATCTTGTGTATGGTGATGGGAGTGGGGGAAGAAGTCTTACCCTACATGACAGTCACCACAGCTGCTGAATATTATGTAGTACTTCTTGGTGTGTTTTTTATAAAAAAAACCCTGATCTAGAGAAGTGGTGATCTTAGGTGTAATCTGAGTGCTGATTCTTTCTTCAGTCTTCATAGGGTCTACAGGAAACTTCTGCTAACACTCTGCATGAAATCCGAACACGCTGCCATGTGCAGAGTTCAGTATTGTGTTATCAAACTTGTTTAAAAAATATTTCCTTTGAAATTCACTGTTGTGTTGAGCTGAATGATTCAGTATAGTTCGAGCATTTCCTCCCCTGGGTAAATGCTTAAATTTAAGCGTCCCTCCCCTGAAATCTCAGTGTGATCCCCTCAGATGAGGGCTGCCCTCAGTTTGAACAGCCCTTGGATTTATAGATGCTATCATGCCAGTAATAGCTGTCCTCCCTCGACTGAGAATTGGCCCCAACATTTCGGTTTTGCTCCAGAGGACAAGTAGAAATTTCCTACTTCCAGGTTTTCTAGTTGTTTTTCTTCCTAATCTGTCATTTTTTTGGAGTTGGTTTCCTGCTATACAGATGTGCTCCATAGGCATGGGAGCTGTCGGGGAGAGGCTTGGCTGCCCGCTGGAGCTGCTGGCGTGTTTGCTGGGAAGGGCAGAATTCCAGGCGCTGCAGCGGAGCTTCCGCGGGGAGGTTTGTGGTGGTGTCAGCGCTGCCGTTTCAGATGCGTGTGTACTCTGTAATTGTGGAATAAAAATGACAAAGGGAGAGGAGGACCTGCTAATTACTAATAGTCGTGTAAGTTACTGTGTGTGCAGAGATCCTAAAAGGTAATTGTCTATTTTTTTTTTCCTTTGGAAGCTTTCTGTTGAATATATTAAATACAAGCCCAGACTGTAGTTCTGAATCTCAGTCTCAGTATCATTCGAAAGCAGTTTTGGTTTCTGAATACCTTGGAGGTACAGCTGGTGTTTAAACTGTGGTTTCTGAGCACGGCTGCTGGCTTCGCTGGCAATAATAGGACACAAAGAAAAACTAGGCGAAAGTGTGCTTTAGGTGCTCAAATTTAGAGGCTTACAAGGCTTTTGAAAGTGAGACTTAACATGTTGCTCTGGCTTAACTGTTATTTCTCTGATTCGTAGAAGGCTACAAGTATCCCAGTCCCCAGTGTGTTAATGTGTTTAAGTAACACACTGACATGGCTGGCGGCATGTTTCAGCGTTTGTCTGATCTCATCCCTAAATAATGTCTGTCTCAGAAGCACTGCAAGGATAAATTAATACAGTGGAAAATACTGCAGGTTGCTGAAAGTGTGGGATTTTACAATTGCATAGGTGAGTAGGTAACTCTAACATATTCTTAGAATAAATTTGCAGGGGAACCTGAGGACTTTTCAGTCTGTTTTCCAAAGAAATGAGGCTTATGCTGCTTTTTTAACTTCCTGTAGAATGTGGTCAAAATATATGTAGGAAGCCAGATTTCATTAGTTCTGTTGCTCACAGAATAACTTGTGGGGCATTTTGAGTTTGAGCTGAAATTGTTCTTATTTTGGATTCATGGATAGCCTGGCATAAACTTTGGGATCAGCAGTGGCAAATGCTTTGGATGGCAGTCACGAACAAGGTGTGTCGTTCAAGCCTTCCTTTCGTGTTTTGTGAACAGCACTATGCATTTGAATTTCAGAGAGAGAATTGAACCTGAAGAATTATCTAGATTATTTTTTTTTCTCCATTAGTCTCTTCCAACAGCAGCTCTACTCCACAGAGAGATGATACCTGGAAGGAGATCTGGCTTATCTCTATTTCCCCTGTAAACTTTCACATGCTTCCTTTTCCAGCAGAGTAAGGTTCTGGACCATTTCCTTCCTTCCCTGGCAATTCGGAAGAGTGTGTGTGTTGATACTGTGTCAGTTCGGAAGCTGTGCTAGAAGGGGAGAAACCTTTCATGAGTCCCATGCTGTTTTGGGAACAGGGTCTCCCTTCCTTCCTTCACGGGGACTGCTCTGAAGAGCAGAAGAAGGGCCAGTATTCTCCAAGGAAGGCAGTCCGCTCCTAACAGTGAACAGCTCCAGAAACCTCCTGTCCCCCCTCTCAGTTATGTCTGCCTCCCATGCTCTGCAAACAGTGGCTCTGTCAGCTGCGCTAACGTCCAAGAATGAGCTGTCAGCATGCAAATATTCCGCTGTACCAATATCTGACATAGTAATCTGGGAAAGTTGTTTAGCACTTTGGAAAGGATAGATTAATCCTTTCTGGCAAGTTATAGAAATTTTCTGTATAAGGAAAAGTGTGTGAGTAGGTTTATTTTTTTCTTAAGAAAAAAATACAGTATTTATCAAAGCTCATGCATATGAAAATAGTAGGTTATGCATATTACAATAATTGGTTTGTGGTTTAAGGGTAATGAAAGGAACGTTCTCAAGAGGTACCTCCTGCAGAGTAATGACCAACAGTTCTGATGAATTTCCGTTTCTCCAGTCAGGATGCAGAATGCAGTTTGGAAGGGAGCTTCCTTCCCTCCCTCTCTCCCTCCTTCCCTCCCTCTCTCCCTCCTTCCCTCCCTCTCTTCCTCCTCCTCGTGCTGTCATGGAGCTAAAGCTAAAAGTACTGATTCAAGCATAAAAAGATGCAGTCATTTTTTCCCCTTTTCTTTTGCAGTGCAATTTTCCAGAGAACCAGGATGGCTAGAAGGCACACTAAATGGCAAGAGAGGACTTATTCCACAAAATTATGTTCAGTTTCTATAGCTTTGTGCATTGAATGCCAAGAAGGTGTACATGGTATCCATGGATTCTTGTTATAGTCACTTCTCTCTACTTTTGTGACTGCTTTTAATCAATGAAAAGCGTGAGTATGGGTTGAAGATCCTAACTGGTATAAAAACATAAAGTGTTGCCAAATATGAGTTACAAAAAAAAAAAAAAAAAAAA
>WKFP01013752.1:578961-633450 GCA_011057875.1 Pterocles orientalis
GGGGAACATGACACACACTAGAAGGGGGATGAAGTGATAGATTGATTTTTTAATAGGGTGTTTTTTCAGTTGTAAAGAGCAGTAGGGGTATGTCTGTTTGCAGCATAGGTAGCATTTAAAGTCAAATATTGGTTGATCTGTGACTCAACAGTTGAAGAAGAATTTTATAAACTTAGTGTCCTGGAGATTATGCGTCGATAACTAGTATGTGGCTTTGGGCAACCTGGTCTAGTGGGAGGTGTCCCTGCCCATGGCAGGGGGGTTGGAACTTGATGATCTTTAAGGTCCCTTCCAACCCTAATCATTCTATGATTTTTAACAGAATGTTATTTGTGTTTGGAGAATACTGTTGGATAAAAAAATGCTATCATGCTGACAAAGTATATTTCAAAGTGGAATAGACAATATGGGGCAGACACCAGTAGGATAATAATAGCTATCAAGACATGACATTTTTCAAATGTCTTCAAAGAATACATTCGTTTATGTTGTGTGTATGATTTCATTTATTTTATAAAGGTAAGACACATGAACTTTTATTATAGGCTCCTGTATGTCGTGTTTCCTTTGCTACTCAAAAATATCACTGTCAATGAAATAAAATGTTATTTGCTATTTGACCTAAAGTCATTCCTAAGTTGGAGAATATTTTGCTCTGGTTCTGTAAGTTATGATGTGAAATAATTACTGGCAGCTGTATGCACGCAGCCGCAAGCCGGCTCTGAAATGGATGGGGAACTTTCCTCGCTTACAATAGGCAACTGCAATCTTGAGCCAAAAGGAAAAGTGAGTATCTGGCTGTGATCCTGGTGCATCCTGGAGGCAACCTGCATTTTATCTGCTGTCTGTCTGTCTCACTCCTCCCTGAGCTTCCCTTCCTTCCTTCCCTTGTAGTTGTCAGTTGTAAGCTCTTGATGGTACTTCATAGTATCAGAGTCCTCGAGCCGCTGCCTCATCATTTGTAGCACTCTTTGAGTAGTGAAGAGTTAGCTGTGGTCCTAGAAAAAGCCTCCAGAAATCTGGTGGTGTGTAAAAGAAGTTACATGCAGGTTATCATTAATCTATTTTTCTCTCCTTCAAGTAAGACCCTCTGGGAGGCAGTGGAGAGGATGCAGGAAAATATGACGGGATGCCCCGCTAGTACAGGCGCGCTTATTTGTTAAATGGGACTCCGTGGATTTTGAGTCATTTACTGCAGATATACTTAGCTTGCAGGTTTTTCTAACTCATGTGATTAGTAAACCAGTTAATGGATAATGCTGCCTTAGGGTTGGGACGGCTTTTTCCCCCCTTAGGGCTGAACTCCATGCCATTATTTTGTTCCTTTGCCCAGACTGCAGAGACCATTGGAGTGCGCACAAATCGTTTCCAGATGGAGCCATGGTGGGCCAAGTCAGCACAGCTCTCCAGCACTAAACCTCGCTTGAGCAGCCAGCCACTCTCTGCCATATAGCTTCCAGGCAATTCTTGTCTTGGCGTAGTGGTGCTGACCCAAGCCTTGAAGATGGCTTTTGGATGTCTGTGAAAGAGATCAAGTTCTTAATTTGCGCCTTGACTCACTGTTAAGGAAATAGTTGCGTGAAGGCACCCAGCAACAGACGGCAGGTTTCCTTACGCAGATTTGTTCACATGGCACAGCCCTGTCCTGGCTGGGTGCTGTGTCACCTGCGGCCACAACTCACTGTGGCCTTCCTTAGGGAGTCATTCTGGAGGCAGCAGGGTGCATGTGTGGCCAGGTTCAGTTTTCATGGCTACGAGTTGGGGACAATGTTGAGGGAGAATGTAAATCTTTGGTATTGGCCTGGTAGGTGTGGCAGGTGGGTATGCTGGCTCGTCGGCTCAGGACGCTTTGATAACTTGATGCTTAAAAGCTTTGTAGGTCACTTCCATTTGTTTTGTTGTTGTTTTAAACATGCAGTGCAGATTTGGTCTTGTCCTGATTGCCATCTTCCAAAATTCTCAAGTTATTTCTCAGCTCTGCAGTTTGCTGTATGTTTCGTTTTGGGTTTTTTTTCCCTTTTAACTGTGGTCATTTAAAAAAGCAGATATATAGAGAAGGAGTAAAGGACTTGGTGTCTCTTCAGTCCCATCCTGTGACCTTGTTTGCCTTTAGGCGAGATGTTTTGAGGTTCCTGTTACTTCTGGACTCACGCAGAACCCAAAGAAAAGAAAAATTTTCTACTGAGCAATCCTCGCAGAGGTAACAGTAATCCAAACTTTCTCATGTCTCATTGTCTAAAGGTGGTGGTGTGAGCTGAGCCCCTTCACATCCCGCTCTGGGGCTAACCACACCGCCTCTCAGGAATTTAGCTGTGGTAACTGCTACCCAGTACGGGTTTCCACATCAGCCCGGTGGTACTAATGCTGAGTAAAGGCCAAGTACAGACTTGTGCAGCTGAGTAGCCGTGGCCTGTCTCATTCTTCATCATCGCTGCTTGAAGAGTGCTGTGACACCCTTCTACTGACTGTTTGGAAGTAGAGGTTAAACAATGCTAAAAATTAAAGTAAATATGTCAGGCCCCTTGCCCATCCTTTTGAGATTGTTCCCCTTCCTGAAGCTGGGCACAGAGACATGTACTGGGCAATTTTCAAAAGCTGAGACTCCTGCTAGGGAATGCATGGCGCAGGCTGACAATTAGAGATTGAATTAGGGCGAGGAAAAAAAACCCAGGTTGTGCTTTTTATGCAAAATAACATTTTCCTTGCCATCACTGTGGGGCCAGAGATTGAAGCCCTCAGCCTGGGGATTAAAGTTGAAGGTGTGTTTGTTGGATAATTAATGGAAAAGTTGAGACTCCCGACGAGCTGGGATCAGTAGGAATTTAGCGTCTGTGTTAGTCGCTGGACAGTGTGCAGCTCTGCGCCTTGGCCAGGCAGCGTTTTCACTCTGCAGGGTGAAAAACCCTGGGGTTCTCAGGCTGCTGAATGTTGTTAATCATTGTCCTGTCTGAGCTTTGTGGCAGGTTTCCTTCTGATGCCATTTTTCATGGGGATTGAAACAAAAATCTCATTGACTGATGGAGCCGCCCTGTAATGAAAATAAGTGTTCCTGCTCCATTGCTCACAGCTTTTGCTGGCTGAGCCTCTGTAATTGTATCACGGAAAAGACTCGGGGAGAAACTTGCCTTTCTCAATGTTCTGTTCCTTGTTCTCTTGCTCTTAACCCATTTCACAATTCTTACCTGGTTTGCGACATAAGAAGTCCATCCGTTGCTGACAGGTGGCGGATGGTAGGCTGTAAGCGCACCAGTGCTGAACACAGTTCAACTGGAAATCTTCGCTGGAGTTTCACCTTTCAAGCTGAACGTGCTTTGACATCATCTTCTGCATCAGAGGTCACCGGCACGCCCTCATCTGTGCTTGCAGTAAGCACAGGTAAGGACTAAATAAACTTCAGCCTATCCACAACTCCATTTAAAGTCTTCTTTCAAAAACTTTTTATGTTTTAGCTAGCAAAACCTTTGACATGAAAGGCTTTTTTTCCGATGCCTTCCCAATCTCTGTAGGTACCTGAAAGCAAGCAGTGTCCCCGCTCGAGGTCAGGTTACCAGTCTCGTTATGTTTTTAAGTAGCGATGATAGCATTTTCTTATTTCTAGAACAGCATATGACGGATACATCTGCTTCTCAGCATATGGGAAATTTTTCTTCACACTGCTGATCCTCTACTATTCTTTCCTTCTGACAATTCAGCAAACAGGAGGCAGGTGCAAGGATTTCTGGCAATAAAAAGTTTGTGTAACTTGTTATTAAAAAAAAGAAATGCAATTAAACAGTGGTCTCACACCAGACTTTGTGCCAAACTTCTCAGTAAATACTTGAGCACGGAACAAACCAAGAGGGGGAGAGTTTTATCTCCCCCTCTTCTAACTTTCTGACTTTTTCTGACTCTAATTGGAAAAGACCTGGCCCTGAGAAGGCAATTGGGAAAAAAGGTGATCTGGGGAAACCTAGCGTACGGCAAACAGTGAATCCCTGTTTCCAGGAGAGAAATTCTAACTTTGGTCAGTGGGTACCGCAGCTCTGGACGCAGCCGTGTCTGGCTGGTGAGGAAAGATGTTCTATCAGATTGTTACTTACTTTCTGTTGTTTAATATTGTTTCTAGATGCGCAGAAGCTCGCCTCTGAGGGTATCACTGCACCAGCAGCTCTCTGAGATTAAAATGCAAGAAATACTTGCAATCAAACCAGTTTAATTCATGTGTATTTGTACAATTTGTATTAAAAAAAAAGAAAAAAGGAAAAAGAAAAATAGGTACTTGCAGACATTAACATAAAGACCAAACAATATTTTCTATTTATTTAAAAAGCTTTAAACATACAGAAGCAAACCCCTAATTATAAATGCATCATTATGCATAGATTTTACTGTTTACACCATACTGCTGGCTGCTTTTATTTTTCATCCAAGAATCTATTTAAACTCCAAGAATTCTTAAACATTCCTCTGACCTTCCTGGCCTCAGAACTGCTGTCTTACCAAGTCATTGACCTCCAGCTGAAAACATTGCTCTAAAAAAAGTCAAATCTTTAATAAACAATTAAAAGTGCATTAACTGTAGAACTGTTTAATTTCATAAATGTTTAAACAAGTCAGTGAAAAACACCACCCTGTGAATTAGCTTTTTGCATTATTGATTGTAAAGTATCTTTTTAATAAGAGTTTGATATTGCAAACTGTAGTCTTTTCTATTTTATTGTGCGCAACTGCGGAGTTGCACGGTGTGTATATCCTGAAACACTCGCTGCAGTACATTAACACTATTTTACATTTTTAACCGTGTATACAATGCTCTTGCTGTATATCCCTGTTCCTTCTTACAACAAAACAGTTCAGCTCCATGAACAGAAGCCCGCTTCTACAAGGTATTTAGTTGGTTTGTATTTTGCAGGAGACAAACGCCTATTTCATTCTAAACAAATTCCAAAGAACAGAACTTCCCAGTAGCTAGAAAGTAAGGTTGGTTGGTTTTTTTTGCTGTACATAGGTTTAGATAAAAAAAAGTGATGGCTATTCTGCTTAAGTGTCCTTGACAAGAGAATACTGCCTCTTACAACATCTATATCCAATGGGATCTAGCACTGCAATGATCTCTAGCAAAAAATCATCATCAATGAATGGTTTCATAAACAACACGTGATTAAAGTAAAGGATTTATTATAATCTGCTTACAGTTGTTTGCAAAGACAGACATACTTTTTGCATAAAGATATAAATTGCTTTTTAAAACTAATTTAGTGTGTTTAATTATATGAAGTTTCTGTGAATTATGAATTGTACCAAACCAAGATTAAAAGTAATAAGGTACAAAAATAGGAGCAAACAGACAACAATTTGGACTGGGACAGGCATTTAACAGTGAGTGTAGAATATGGCTTTGCTGTTTTAATCAAGCAAAGTTACTCTGAAACAGAAAAGGAGGCAGTAACTTTGTTAATATAAAAAGCTGCTGCAGACTATATTCACCCAGAACCTGGCTTTGAAATTTTCTATTTTAGACTTTAAAAAAAACCCAAAATGTAAATGAAAAGATGGATGTATGACTGTTTTCTTTACTGTAAACAACCAGTCTGCATGCTGTGTAGCTAACGTTGGAAGTTTGGCTTTCATATTGCTGTGCAGGTCAGTATTTAAAGATCTGCCTATGAATTAGACTTCCAAAATGCAAATAATATATGTATGTATATATTTATATATAAAAACCCCTCTCTGAATACAGTCTTTACAGGTTACCCATTGCATAAGGCAGGTGTCATTTAAAAAGACAAGCAGCACTGTCTGTCTGCAGTGCACTGGAGCGCACCTCGAAATTTGGACTCGGAAAGGGCGGAGAAGTCTTGATTTGACCACCTTTGAAAAGAAATGCTACATTCTGACCAGCCCAGGGACAAACTAGAGCTCAGAAATACCAGTGGCACCCGGAGAGAACACGATAGATCAGGACTCCAAAACACTATTCTATTGAAATGAGCACGTGGCAGCAACAGTTGAGCCTCAGAAAAGTTCACCTGTCCTCTATTCTACTCCAAAAGTCTGTATTTGCTTATAAATTGTGAAACAGTGAAAATCGCCTCCAAAAGTTTTTCTTTGCAGTCTTACTCTAGAGAAAACATTTTTTGAGACAAAATCAGACCGACCGAGTTGAACTTGTAGTGTGACCTTTTGTCTTTTCAGATGTGTTGGGATGAGTACAAGAACTCTTACAAAATTACAGATGGTTTTTACCACACTAAAAATTCTCCTCGGCTCATCTGCCCGTATCAGCACCTCGCCATCCCTCTCACCAGTACAAGGCTGTTCGCTATACTTACTGTAATGATCTGCATGTTCCCTTCATCATAACCAGAAATCGCTCTCCCCCATCTGAAATAATAATCCGAACTTTTAAGATGTTTTATCTATCCAGTATTCAAAGGAAAAACCAATCAATCTGGGAAACCTTAATTAAAAAAAAAAAAAGGAAAAATCATTCAACATCTTATTCACCCCTGCTCCCATGCAGGAAGGGAAGAGAGGGCGAGTACTCACTCCATCATTGAGCTGGCAAAAGCTTTGGAGAGACCATGATTTGTCTTGTTAAATGAAACCTTCGTAAAGTGGCAAACACAACATAGTGTGGTTTCCTACAGAAACACGGAGCGGGATTGCCAAGATGTGCTCAAGTCACGTACGCTTGCAAGCAAGACAAAAGGGCAAAAAATAGAGAGGAAAACAAAGTCTTAAATACAACTGAAAAGGTTAAGTGTGGTTATTTACAACAGATACTGTAGGATGGTAAATTAGATATGATGCTAAAAAAGGCACAGCTTTCCCTTTCTTAAATACACTGTAAACGGTTCATTATGCATGCAGAACATTTCACTTTACAAAAAAATTACCTTGTTTGTTTAGACAAAGATAGTACTTAAATAGTCTCCAGCAAAATAGAGTTCTTTCAAAAATACTTTCCCATTCATCCTATTAACCATTAAAGATTTTTTTGTCTCATTTACAAAAGTTCCTTACACCTTATTTCAGGTCCTTCACAATTTATACATACAGCAATGTACAGTACAGCAAAAGACTGCAAAAAATTATTTGTAAAGCCAGCACAATAGATACTATAAATTGATACCACGGCATTTGTTTTCACATCTTATCCTTTTCTGAATTAAATAGTAAATGGACACTTAACACAGTGTATATCGTCTGTGGCGGGATAACACAGGATAACAAATGCCGCAGGTGGGGATAACAGAGTATTCCACACCAAATGGTCTGTTATTACTTACACGTTAGGGTTGGTTTGTGTCTCTGTGTATATATGTGTGTATATAGAGAGTTTTTGTTTGTTTTCTATTGTTTTTTTACAAGAAAAGAATATTAATGCCCCATATTGACTTTACGTTTTATGTGCAAACCAAGGGTAAGCTTTAAAAAGTTCTCATTAGTTCTTGAACCCTTTTAAAACAAGCAAACAATACCAGAAACTACATGGCATATTTAAAACTCCATCTGTTAAAATATCAAAATCAAAGAGTTATTGACTAGATATGGCTTTTCATCCAGAGGAACAGGAACATTTTCTAAGTGGTTTAGGGTTAGGGGGTCACTTCCCAACATCTAGGTCTTGCCAAATCCGAGTCAACCGTTTTCCATTCCCCCAAACCCTTCACATGATTTGAGACTATTCAGAGACTGCTGAACGAGTGTAAAGAGCATGTTTAAAATATGGTTTCTTGGGTCCTTCATGGGTGTGGAATAACACAGGGAAACTTAAGGCAAAGTTCTTCCATTTAAGACATTTTCTATCACTTCCTGTGAAAGTACAGGGGCTTGGCATTCCCAGATTCCACCTTTGGTAGCTGGTCACTGATGATTTCCACCAGCATGGCTGGAAACTCTACTTTCAGTGCCTGAGACTCGCGGAAGGTGTAGAAACAGAATTCCAGTAAGTCACTAACAAGCTGAAATACAGAAAGAAACACTTCTTAGGAAAAACACAGAGAAGTTCACATGCAAACAGCAGCTTACTGGTCATGGTGGGTTATTACCAAGACATGGCATCTTACCCTGACGTGGCAGCCCAGTTGCAGGGGTTAAAAAGCAAACAAAGGATCTCCAATCCCAAAGTGCTACTTAACTGGTTAAAATCAGCTAACTAGGAAAAACCAGGATACCACAGATTGGATTTTTCAGCGTAAGTGCACTTTTCACTAACAGACAACCAGCAACCATGAAAACCACAGGTACTCAACGTCTATGAAAATAAAGGCTTCTGTCCACAGGGAAAAGAACAGCCATGAACGATCGCATCTCTAAATCTCAGCTGGATACATGTTCCTTAAATCACATCATTTACTTCACTTCAGTGCGCTGTCCGGGGGCCACAACCTACAACTGCGCAGTTGATGTTTTCAGCTGAACACCATGAATGCCGTGTCCCACTGGAGCACTTCGGCTTTTATAGCATAGCTGTCTATAGGAAATGGTCCATCTGATAAAGCATGTCTATTTATATGTAAATACATTTTTAATACACGCCCCCCAAACTTTTCTTCTGCTTACTTCTCACTGAACTACACAGGCAATATTTAGGGAAGTATTGGAGGAAAAAAACCCCAAACTCTCAGTTAGAGACTTTCGTTCTGGTCTACGCATTACAGGAAACTGAACGACACTACAAGAATGAACGTTACCTTTGGCTTTTGGGTATTTTCATTTACCTCTTGCATTGTGTTGTTTCCTCCACACAAAATTGCAAACTAGAGCTGATCTTTGCTACAGAACAACAGCCATTAGAGCAAGAGAGCTGTGAAGACCTCTTCCAGCACCACTGCCCAGGAATTGCTTCTATTTTATCAATAAACCATGGCAAAGCTATCTCATGGCTCAACCCATGTGGCTCTGTGTCTGTGATCTTTAACTGTAAGAGAATATTCTTCAAAACTACATTTTTTGATTGGTGTGATCTAAATGAATCTCCTAGAGCCTTACCAGTTGGACCCCTTGTAGTCTTTCAAGACAACACAAATCAGTCAAGAGACAGAGGCAAGTTGACTTCCGAGGCACCCGTGAATGAAGTGTGTAAAGGTTTCAAGTTAGTTAGCGAATTACTTCCCCCTGCAGTTCACCAAATTACCGCGTTGTGCAACTGAAGAAAAACCACAGCCTCTGCTCTTTTAAAATTCAAAAATTATCCACAGCTTAATTTTGGTGCCTTTTGTCCTCGCAAGGGTTTAACCCTTCTCGCTTGTTTGGTTTATCAAACACAAGTTTACACATTAGGAGGAGGTTGTTTCTGCAAATACTCCACACCAAAAATACTCCAAACATCCACAAAAGCCAAGGGAAGGAAACTGTCTCGGTACAACAGCCACTGCCTGCTCCCCGCCCGTCATCAAACACCCGCACCGACACAAATTCAGCCCTGCGCCCCAGCACAACCTTCACGATGGCCTGATGAACACATGGCTCTTCCCAACCTCCAACACAAGTCGTTTCACATCCCTGAACACAAGCGAGGGGGTCGGGGTCAGCTCTGCCGCACTCTGCCAACCGTTCTGGCCGTGCCGATAGCTCACCTTCTGGGCAATTCGTGCTAGTTCACACTGATTTTTTTTTTTTGTGAAGTCTTTGAATGCAGAGATAGGTATCACAGAAAAGCCCACATGGAAACTTAATTCTCCCCAATTCTCCCCTCTTAGCAAGCTTTGAGTAGTATCAGGTATATATGTACGCCTGGTGAACACGGGGACTAAAGGGGAAAGGAAAGATACCACCAGCCAGGAGGAGAGCATGATCTATCATCTGTAATAAATGTGTTAGCCATCCAGTGGGGGAAAAACAGGGTGTGATCACGGAAACTGTCCTAACAGCACATTATCACCACAGAGGAGGAAGGCTAAGTTAATGCAGCAGTTTAAAAAAAAATACCTAGAACCCCTTACCGTCATCTAATACTTGGGTTTGGAGCCTTAAGGATAATACATATTCTCTAGCTGTTTCGTCTGCTAAAATGTTTGTTCCTCTGTTTCCTTTCTTAAGCAAAGTTACTGACTTTCATGTACTTAATAATCACCCACGGGAAGAGAACAGGAGCATTAGGAAGCGTACCCTGTGTGTCACAAGGAACACACTGCAGTCACGATTGAACTGCAGCCTGAAAAGCTGCGTGGCTTGGGGGCTCGGGGAAGCATTTCGAGCACTAATTTAAAAAAAAAAAAAAAAGGAATGAATGTGGAAGAACCAAAGGCCAACTCACACTATGATCAGGTCAGATGGAGAAGGCACCTCTCCATTTGGCTTAGGAGTTTTCTAGACCAAACACCCTGCTAGTGGTTCTTCACGGGCTTGTAAAATCCCCGTGCGCTGAGAGCTCCCGACTAGATCTCACCTGACCGCGTTCACCCTCCGCTTCTGGGATTTTGTACTGGGAACGCCGACACCTCCTGTGGTACAGTAGCGTGAACGGCAGCTCTCTAATCGCGCGGTGTGAAGGAAAGCCCCGCTGTTTTCACAAGCGGTGCAACACTGACCAGAAACGCGCTTACTTTGCCAGCCTGCCCTTACCGCAGCTCCTGACGCACATGTCCGAGCAGGTACTGCTCAGCACAGCACAGACCGCGCAGCTGAGGCCACGACTAAAATAATCCCCTTTCCTCGGGACGCAACCAGGACATCGTTCTTACCGCTTTAGTAGGCAGTTGTTCAACTCTCTTTGGAGCCAGCAATGAGCCATGTCTCGGTACCTGCGACCGCACCGAGCGCCTCCCTCGGCACGCGGGGGTCGGGGGCTCAGGTACCGCCTGCCCCCAGCTTTGCCAAGCCGCCTCCTGGGTACCACCCGGGATGGAGACCACAGCCTCTCCGTGCAAGGAAATGCCACTAAATAAATTACTATGAGCTGGGTTGCGGGGTGCAGACACACAGGTGGGAATTATCGCAGCCATGTCACCCAGGCTGCTGTAAGACACGACAGCTCTTGTGCCAGCAAGGGGACCAGCCACTAGCTACAACCCTTCAGCACTGCGGTCGGTAATGATGAAGCTTCCCCTCGTCACTGCCCTACAGAGAGGGTGCTGCAGTCAAATGGTTCCAAGCTACAGCAGTCTGAGTAATTCTGAGACTTTTACTTAATCAATCTTTGCATTCGTATGCTGTCTTAAGCACCCCTGAGAAATAAGGGTATTAATCAAACATCAGTTTCTGTTATTAGGGTGGGCTTTCCATAAAATGGACTTCTTCATCCATACTGTTCTTCATAATTAAAAAAATGAATCCTTTAATGAAGTCCCTGAAGTTAATATAGTGACAGTGACCTTCAAGCACTTGCAGGATTTTTACAGCAAAAAGAATTGCTTTTCGTTTGGCAGTCTCACCGTGCCCTTGGTATTTCCAGACACTGTAAGGACTGTCTGATGTGCAAGGGTGCACATCTCTGTGCTCCGTTAGCTTTCTGACCGCGACATCTCTCACCATCACTGTGTGTGCTGTGAAAGTCCACCGTCACTTCTCTACCAGCAGCATCGTGGTGGTTAAGCCTACTGATAGAGCAACTAAGACAGCAGTAGGGTAACCACACAATGCTGAGTAATTTCTTCCTATGATTAGCTACAGCTATGACTGTCAAGAACCTCAGGGTTCTCATGAAAAGAGCCCTGGGTGAGTTTGGGACTATTGCAGCCTCCTGCTTTTTCCCCTTCATGCAGTGGATACAAAACTCCTGCTTCACAACCGGTGAGGTTCAGGAAAACCACTGCCACGTCTCGGTTGTTCCAGTACCACTATATTCCCTTTTGCTCCCAGTCCTATGAAAATCCCACAACGTAAATTAATTATTACCCCAAGGGCTCAGGAATGAAGTTATTCCCCCCAGGATGGCTGCAGGCTGATTCTCAGATGTACAGATGTCCTTGGGTCCCACAGTGGCCACTTCCTGGCTGCTTAGGAAACCCTGAACTCTAGCGCAGGAAAAAACCAACCCACCCAGCAAAAACAAACAAACAAACAAACAAACTTCCCCCAAACACAGGGGGAAAACCAAGGTAAGTCTGAGGAAGGAAGCCTCTGAATACAGGCACGCAGGGAGCAGTAAAAGGCAGATAAAATACATATGGATTAGGCAGTACCCGCATGGGACCAGAGCAGATGTGGGAGGTAGTTCTGCCTGGACAGTGGTTATCCGCTGTAAGAACTGCACTCCTTTCTTTAACAAACATCTGCACACCGAAACCACAGCACTTGCCACCTGGATACGAGATGGAGGAACTTGAGTTGAACTTATTTTATGTGCTTGGAGGATGCCTGCAACCCCCCAGCATGGCACACCAATGAGGCACCCTCAGCCCCTGGCCAGGGTAGATTTTGGGCCACGTCTCCCTTGTTCTTCAAGGGAGGGTTCTGCACTGCTCCAACAAACTCCTATTAGCACAAAGGAGAAGAGATCCTACTATCACAAACCGACCCTCAGAGCAGCCCTTGCCTACCTTAGGGAGCTGGGAATCCATTTCTCGCTTGACAGACGCACGTTAGCTGCTGCAACGCACACCCATGCACACTCGTACGCTGCTGCAGCTGTTGTAGGGACCACACTGGGAGCAGGGACGGGATCTAGCCTCTGAGTAAGCAGAGCAAACGCCTGCTCTGAGAATTCAGGCACTGGGACTAAACGCGGCTCCAAACAGCTCACCAGATACAGGACAAGGCTTTGGCAGATCAGTAGCAGAAGTGCACCCAAGAGCCGAGGGGCTCACCTGCGGGTTCATGTTTGCGGGATGAAGCACGTGCAGAGGCACACCTGCATCCCCCGCAGCGCCGCGCAGACCTGCCCCCGGAGGATCCCTGCCCTTCAGCTCTTTCAGCAAGTCTAACCCTGGCGCTCCCAGCCTATGGAAAGATCCACCTCAGCTATAAAGTATTCCCTTCAGGAACCATAAAAAATTAATTATTCAGCAGCATGAGCCTTAAAGAATTTATTTTTGTTTGGCTGAAAATATCAACAAGCCAATGACAGCACAGCGCTCTGCCTTGCCAAGGCGAGGGGAAGGTTCACATTAGGGTTGAATGTCATGGCATGGAAACAAAAGCCCTCTTCACTCAAAAGTCTGTTTAGTATCAGCCAGATTGAAACCAAATTCAGCTTTTGTTCTGCAAACCGCTTAACCATACACTCCGCTCTCTATATGAAAGGAGGCTTGCCATGCAAGATACAAGCCCTCCTGCCAAAGCCAACAGGAGATGCTGAGGAGGATCCAAACGAAGTTTGTGATACCATGTGCAGTACATCTGTTTCTAATGTTCCTGCGTGCCGTTTGTCTGATCACATAGCGCACTTCACCTACGTCCAAGCGCTGTGTACGTCTCTCTCCCTGAAACGCCCACGGCCATTCACGGGCACAACACCGAGACCCTTACGTGCCGAGCAGAGGTTGGTTGTCCTCGCTACACTGCGGTGTGAAATGCTGCGCGAGGGCCAGCCAAAACAGCAGAAATATGAGAAAGAAATATGGTGATCATGCTGCTGCCCACGACGGGCAGCAACCACGGCTTGCACACACCATCATGTGTATAAAGAGCATCGTGGTTCGTGGCAGCAGCAACGCAACCTGCACCGCAGCCTGCAGGCACACTGCTCGGGCCGAGTGCCGGTCCGTGAACTCCTTATCTTGTCTGCTCCCTTTGGGTTTCCATCTCTTACTTTTCAGTTATCTTTTGGTACTTTGAGGCTTTCTGGATCATTAAAGCAAGGTGCTGATTTTTTCAAATACTAAAGTGCCTACCTGACCTTCTTAAAAATTTCTTTTTTCCTCACCTCAGCATTTTTTTACCTGCACATATGTTCACTGGGTGGATGAATGATTTAGTATACTGAGCAATGGAAAACATCTTATTTGGGGTTTTTTTGGTTTTTTCCCTCCTTTCTCCTCTAAGCCAAACAGGAGGACTGAAGCAGCATGAATTCTGCACCAGTCCCTTTGGGCTGGTGCTGCAAATGCCAATGCTATGGCTACAGCAGCATGGAAACGTGGGACTGCAGCTCTAGGTAAGATCAGCACCAAATAAATGCTGATCCTCTATAATTATAACAGAGTAAGTTAAAAATGCATAGGTGACAGCTGAAAAAGCGATCCTCCTGTACTAAGGCACTGAGTAGAAAAGCTGCTTTTACACTGATAGAACAGAGAAATTCTGCACTAACAGGCGGTGGGGGGAGAGAAGTAATTCTCACTTCTCGTTAATATTATCACCGCTCTAAATTTACTCTGACAGATTTCAAAAAACTGAAAAGTGAAAAATCAGTTTTAAAGAGAAAAAATAAACAAGCGCCTTTGTTGAGCAAGCCTCCCGTAACATCTCTGAAAGGCAGCGCTGTTGTGCAGACAACTGGCCTTTTCAACGCAGAATGCTGACAATGGGACTTTCTCTAAAAAGTCCTTTGTAAGAAAGGGCTCTATTAAAACAAAAGTGATGTAAAAATAGCTTAATTAAAAATTAAATAAAACACAAGAGCAGCCTGCTTCCCCTGGTTAGTCCAGCTCCCGATGGTTAATGCTGTTTTGGAAAATGTCTGTAGGACACGGCAGCATTCTCGCTAAGTGCCACCCAGCCACCTTAGCCACACAAACACACCCATTTAAATACCAAATCTAGACACTGCCGATTCTGAAAAGGATTAGAAAACTGTACATAAATGCCAGGCTTTGTTATGCTGCCCTGAGGTCCCGATGTGAGTATCTTGCAAATGATTTTATCGCCCATCCCCTTTCTTTCCACTGAAACACTACAACTTCCTTTGCTGGCACGCAGCAAATGAAACCCGATCGCTGAAGAATGAGCTATTACTGCGGTACTAATAATACTCTCCCTGCCTCCCACTAAGATTTGCAATGTTTTAATGAACAACAGAACAATATTTGAAAAATAATTCCATATGTACATTCTGTAAACAGACCTCGGGCTCTTCTACAGATTTGACCTGAAGTGCACTGTACTGTACTGTACAAAAATGAAATTTAAGTTGAGTACAAAGAAGTACATTTACATGCAGGCTCTGAAAACAAGTGCTGTAGGTTCTTCACGCAGCAAAGTTCCTTCCCTGCCCACCCAGGAGGGAGTAAGGCAGTTTTTATCTTTGCTGCCCTTCCCCAGTTTTTACTGGGAGGTGATCAGCACACGCCGCTGGGTGTCAGCCTCTGCTCGCCCCCCTCTCTTCTCCCCTCACTCAAGTTCACTCTTGCAGGCCCCGTGAGTCTCCCATCACGGTGAGAGGATGGGTGACAGCCCTGGTGGCCCGCGGCAAGGGGCCAGTGTCCAGGGCTCTCTCGGGGGGCAGTGGGAAAAACCCGTGAGCCTGGGGAGACCACTACAGCTGGGTCACTGGCTTCCCCTGCGGGGACTCCGGGCTCTGTTACGGAGAGCACAGAGATACACCCCCGCTGCTCAGGCATCCAGAGAGGTAAATCTCTGCGCTTAAAGGGGGCGCTGCCACCCCAGCAGCTCTGTGTTGCAGATACCCCTGCTCAAACTGGGAGCTGGGGCACCTACTGCCATCCTTCAGAGTCACTCAGGGCAGAGGCGCCAGCAGCCTGGGTGTTTGGGGACTAGATGTTTAGTTTCCCGCGTCATTCATCGCATTTCACACCTGACACATGTAAAACAAACACGCGCACTAGAACGAGACAGCGGTAGAAACAACCTTCCAATACAGTGAACCTTATACTCGAACAGCTCACATAAAGCTGGCTCCAAAGTCTTTATACATCTTTTAAAGTCATCACTATTAGAATCGCAGCTGTGAAACATCACCACATTTATTAGCACCACAGGCATGTCAGATGCGTGACGCACTAATCCAGCACCCTTCATCGAGAAGTGACCCGCGGGACACTCCCCGTGGCACACGCGCACCGTGTCTAACTTAGGGTCCCAGCTAACATCGTTTCTCCTGCTGAAGAGCCTCCGATGCCACCAAGAGCTCCACTGACCTTAAGGGAATCACTGGAGGAGCACGCGACCATTTCACACAGGAGAAGGCAGCAGCACCCAGCCCTTAATGACTTACATTTTCTTATTTTCCTTGGCAGCTGTCCTTAAATTCATCTGCTAACAACTTCTCTCAGATGTTCCTTTAAAAAGAATTTTATTTTTTTTTCTGTCCCTGTTAGTTAACACGATTAAAGACTACTGGTTTACCTTAATGGAGAGATTTTTGCTTAACTTGTCTGCGCCCGCTGAGGAGTTATACTTACATCATGCATGGAGTCGAGAAGTTTAGTCAGTTGGTAGAACCTCTGCCAGCTTTGCCCGGAGTTACTTGGACATTTAGTTACCATCTTCTTTAGTTCTTTAATGTAATTTGCCCTCATTTCTTCAAATGCAGCTTGGCTTTTGAGACCATCCTTGGGAACTGCCATTGCAAAGACAGCCTGGTATTAATATTAACTGTATTACTTATTCTTTTTATGTGCATACTTAAAAAATTACACTAATGGACGAAAGAATTAAACTGTTAAGCAAAGTCCATAATTTTACAGACACTGGTACGGAATCAACAACACCGTACAGACTTTCAAGTGACTCGAACATCCCCTCCAGATCTGCGGCTGCAGAAGCGGTGGCAGAGGGCAAGATAACGTCTCAGCAATACAACACATGCTCTCCTCATGCTGAAACTTTGCCATACAAGCCAACCACAAAAAAAAGGCAGATGGATCAAGAGGATCAAGGATGTTTCTTCAGAGGTTGAAGAGTGATTTAACATTCTTGCATGATTCCCCCCACTTGGCAGAGGAGGGTAAGGCACCAAATTACAGTTGTTATGTGCAAAAGCGCTAAAACAAGTGACGTGTTTTTATGCCATCAAGTAACATCTAAAATGTTTTTGAATGTTAGTAAACATCTGTGTGACACCTAGAACACACAGAGCTATTATTCTGCATGAAACAGAAGATTCTTTTCCCAACAGGCATCCTGACGCAGCGTTTAACCAAGACACGCAGTTGCAGTCTGAAGCCCAAGCACTTCTAGTGCCCAATCGACGTTCCCATCTGCCAAAGGGACCACTTCACAAACGGGCTCAAAGCAGTTTTTCGATACATTTTACTGGGGCTGATTTCAGCAGGGCTAACTCCAAAAGCAAATACACTGCTTCTTTAGAGAGCGCAGATACCCTTCCACTCCTGCAGGTTCTGCCCCAAACAGGAATGGCTTGTAGGACCAGGTCTCTAGGAAAATCCCAAAGAGATTATTCCCATTACAGAAAATGTTCTGGTGTTTTCAGAACTGGGTTGGATGAATACCACTTAACCATCAAATATTTTTCTACTTTGCATCTCTTAATGCTAGTCCACAGAAAGAAAATAAAGTACTACACTGTACAGGAGTGAAAGCCACGTCAGAGTAAGCTAAATGGAAAGTTACTTATTAAAAAAAGAAAGGAAAAAAAAAGTGATCTTCCCATTTAGCTTACTCCAACTTCACATCTTGACAGAAATTGTCTTGTTCATCCGTTCCCTTCTCTCTGAAATCCCATGAACTGCCTTCTGTCCCCCTGCAATCACACCATAAGCACGGAACAACTGCCCAAATGGCTCCAGAGGAGAAACTTTAAGAAGCAGCACCAGGATCTACCAGAGCAATTTAGGAATGGGGAACAAGGAGCAGCTCCACCACCACGTGAGCAGCAGGGATTTGCAATCACAAAGTGCTGGAAGGAGGAATCTTTAGAAAAAGCCTAGGAGGTAACACACCAACCAGCCCACCACTCGGTAAATATTCAATATTTCTATTATAGAAACAGAATATTTGATTTTTAAATTCCAGGTGCCAAATCTCAGTCAGTCAGCTGACAAAAGAAACTGTCTGGAACAGATGCACAGATTCAGTTCAAGCTGAACGAATACAGAGACAGTAATCAAGATGAGTAAAGCCACCAGAGCATACTGTTGCCCTTCCAAAAAATGCACGGGCTTTACAATTCCTTTAATATTTGCAGGCCTGTATTCCTACAGACCGCTCAAAGACTGTTAGAGCCACCCTTTCTTTGTCTACTACTATGGATTGTGCTGGTCTGTCTGAAAATTATTATACCGTCACCCCAGCCAGATTGTTAAGAAAGAAAGAAAGACCACAAATAAAGAGAACTCAAGCAAAACATGAAATTCTGGAGCTTTGCCCAGTGTTTCTGATTTTAGTTATTAAATGCAGCAATGCTTTTGGCAAGCTCCCAAAATCTATGGTCTGTGGAAAGCAAGAAAACAATTGAGTTGTAATGTGTGGTTTCTTCCACATGTAAATGGAGGGAAACTTCCTTGATGTGGTCATCATGAAAGTTTCAAAATAACTTGTAGGCTGCTCATCACACGATTCAACACAACATTTTAAATGAAAGCAAACCTGGTGCTTTCTGTCGTAAGGTTGGATCAAGGTGCAATCATTTGAAACCAGGTTAGCTGCCCTTCACATGACACTTACTATGTTTTATCACTGTCTTCATTTCCGTTTCACTCTCCTCTCTTTCTCTCTAACGTAAATATCCTGATTCTACCAAAACTAACTCTTTTCAGTAGGTTTTCTAGTGACCGCAGTGTGTGTTTCAAAGGCGAGCTGAAGTTCATCGGCCAGGCTGATCTCACCCAACAGATGAATGAGGACAGAATAATGAACACTTCGCTGAAATAAATTTTGTTATGTTTTCAGAATGCCTTTAGGCTCTTTTTCTAAAGATTCTCCCCTTTTAGGGCTGATTAGAAAGTAGCAGAGCCAGATCTCCAATCCAGAGACGCTCTCAAGAACATTTTGGGAGCTAGAGCCCCTTGAGCACATCCACATCAAGCTTAGTTGCTTCTGGAAAGCCTGGGAGTGACAACCTTCAAAAAAAGCCCGTTTTACCCCCACAGGGCTACCCTGGAGCACATCAGACACCTGTGGTCCCAGTTTCACCAGCAGACCATCCCCTAACCCCTCGGTGAGCTGGGGGTGGGACCCCACAGGCCAGGACACAAAGTGCTCCCCAAACAGTGCTGTCTGTCCCCCACCGTCCCTGCCCAGCTCCAGGGGAGCTGGAACAGCTTCAAGGGGAGGGAGGGAGATGAGCCCAAAAAACTTCCAGCCCCGGGAGGTTTCTGTTAGCAGCTCCCAATCCCCTCCAGCTGGGATGGGAACGGCAGCTTCACGTCCTCCTTCAAAGGCACGCAGATTAACCACAGAGCTACCGGCTGGGTGGGACGGGCGAGCTCTGAACCAAAGGCAGACTGAAAGTGCCCATCCCACCGCCTCGCCCGCAGGGGTGGCCACTGGCCTCTGCTGGATGCTACAAATCCCTTCGTAGGCACCTAACTGCCTGCAGCCAACGTGCCCACACCATGCTGGGGACTCTATGCAGCAAGAGATTCCCCCGGCAGCCTCGGCCATGCGCCCTGCTGCTGCCAGCTTGCAGCTGAAAGGCGGAATAACCGCAGCAGCCCCTTTGATCTCCCTGCTCCTCCTCTCTCGGTGTGATGCCCCCACGCCCAGCCTCCTTCTGCCGGGGGAATTCTTGCCCAGTGAGTTCACCGGAGTGACATCACGAACTGATGTGTTATCTCATGATGATGTCACTGAGTGGATCCCACAAAAAGGAGTGTGATTACACAGAAAAAAGTTTGGTTATAGGTAATTTGATTTTTCTTCAAGACTGCTGGAAAAGTAACGTAGAAAGTGCCCATGTATCTACACAACTGTAGTGGGACAGGAGTTTTTCAATATTTTCAGTAAGATAAGATCAAGGGATCTGCTAATTACTACACAGTGCTGTAACAAACACCAAGATGTAATTTTGTATCTTAAGAAGACTCAAAGCATGACACTCGAGAGAAAAACAATGCATGCACCGCCATTTATTACACTTTCAGAGCCCTGTAAAAGGGCGTGAGGTTCTGAACTCACTCGGCATTGGAGAAGTCCCCACTCTGCATACAGGCAAGGCACATCTTTTGATCTGGAAGGTGACATTAAGTGACCCAAACCTGTGGCTTTGAGAGCCGAGGGGATTTCTCCCCAGTCTTGTACTTTTGTGGCATGACTGGCTGACTCGAGCGGTTCCTGTACAGAGAGGGGGGCCAACGCCCCCCGCCCAGCCTCTCCTGTCCTTCCAGTGTACATGATACACTCCAGCTACGCTAACGGAGAGGGAGAGCTGCAGATAAACCCTCAGACATAAACCCAGGCTTTTCCTGCAGCCCTGCTGGAAACAGTCTGGCTCTTTCGTCCCATTAGTTAAAATCTCTGCACTTCTTTGTGAACTGGACTACTTTCAAATATTCTCATGCAGCCATAAATCTAACTTACCTGTGCTTAAGAGCAGCAAAACTTTCATGATGGTGTACTCCTCGAAGCTCAGCTGCAAGCGAACAAACTGCAGGCTGATCTGGTGCATGCCCTGGCACAGCTCAAACATAGCAGACTGGCGCATCCGTTCCCTGCAAAGACAAAATCCAGGGGATAAATGGGGGAGATCACAACCTGTACGGGGCAGCCCGTGCATGAGGAAAGCGACGTGCAACCTGGAAACCAAGAGCTGATCACAGATGTCAGTAATGGAAAATGGGGAAGAGGTCTAACAAAAATAAAACACATGACTTCATGTTACTGCCTTTATGTTCGCCGAGGAGTCTGAAGTTAGAAATGATGGGGATCACCATGGCCTCAGCTAGCAGCACTCATGCATCCTTCCCAGGTAACCTCCATTTCAAAACCTCTGATTACTGCTTTTCCTGAAAATGCAACAGGTTAGCTCCAAGAATGAATGCGTAGGAACAACAAGGAGACACAATTTCCCAGTCACTGATGTTCTTGTTAATTTACTACACTGGACCTCCCACAGGGAATTATTAGTCAAATTGTTGCAATGGTCTCATTGAAACATTTAAAAAAGTGTATATTTTTTTCCAAAATAATAATCTACGATAGTCTGGAATTAAGGAGTATATACTAAGATTATCTTGTTCAATAATACAGATTTTTTTTCCTGTTAAATTGTAAAATAATAAAGACATATGATTGGTATCCAATTTACTCTTTTTTTCTCTCTAAATATACTTCGATACATTCAGACCCTGTCTCTCTTCTCTTGGGCAACCCCAGGTCAGCCTATCCTGCACGGTTCCAGGCAGAATTAGGATTTTGCTGTATTTCCAAAGCCGCTATCCCAAACCCCAAAAGCACCAGCAAAGGGTCACTGAGAAATGCCCGTCTCATTTTGTAACTACAATATACACGCAGGTATTTAGACAAGGTGCTATAATTGTTCAGTGACCACTATTCTTTTAATTGCTCAACAACAATTGTCTATATTTCTTCAAACATTTTTTTCATATAACTGGGGAACTGGATGAAGTTCAGCTAATTATTTTAACCAAGCAACTGCCTTTTCAAATACACAAATTGGCTGGTGAAAGAGAAGAATCATACTGTGTGCAAACAAAGACTGACGTAATCTTCCTGGCGTTTTATTTCACTGCTGCCAGAGCAGATTTTATTTTCCTCTTTAATACTAATAAAGCGGACTCCCCATTGTTATATGAGCTCTGCACTTTTCCCCCCGCTCCACCCTCTTCTTGAGACTAAGAACAGCCAGTTTCTTTTTTTTTTTTAATTTAATAGTAGTAGTAAAGCCATGTTTATTTACTTTTATCATGCATCTTCCCAAAATTACCAAATCCATGACTGGGAGACAGATAATGGTGGCTCCTAACTGACGTCTCACAACCCACACAGCAAACCAAACCAAACCTTTTGAGGTTTTGTCTCAGGTTTCTTATGCTTTCACTAAACAGCCTGGCCAAACACCCTCTGTGACAGCTAACCTAAAAGGATCCTGACTCAAAACCTTTTATTTTTTTTATTAACACGACATTGCACTTTTTGTGACATTTTTATTTATGTTTTTCTTCATTATTTGTTTTGCTTTTATACGATTGCCTAAATAGAAGAATTTTAATAAAATTCAGGGTTTTGTTTGTTTTGCCTGTCTTTTAAGTATTTAGTCTTTTTTCTACTTACAAATATTGATCTCTAGGTTACCCTCAAAGAAAACCTGATGGCATTGTTTGTAGCGAGATAAAATTATACACAGATCTAGTTACTAAGTAGTTTATTTAACATACAGCAAACCTTAATTTCAAATCCGTTGCCCTCCTGAAAATCAGTTCAGTTGATTAATTACTTATTTACAAATTATTACTAACTACAAATTCATGTTAGTTAATTTGTGACCCTGTTTAACAGAAGATAAGCATTTTGTGGGAGTTTACAGCTTTGCATTTGATTTTTAACCCGCAGAGTGTAAGATAAGAGAGTACAGCACTTGTGGAAAATTCACATGCTGACATCGCAGACATCCCAATACCAGGAGAGTAACAGAAATATAAACCAATCAAAATGGCTCATATATTAAAAGAGATGGGCCATACAGAAATTTAGGGTATGTCAACACAACAACGTTATTTCCTCCTTACCAAATGCCTCATCTAAGAGTAACGCCATCAAGTCATCAAATGCCTTTATCACCACGGGAAAAAATGAAAACAAACCTCTGTATTGCCTTCCTCCCCACTTTTTTGTTTAAGAGGAGAAAAAAAAAAAACAAAAACACAAAATCCAACCAACCCAGACTTCTCGAGATGGAAAAGGGGGAATGTGAAGATCTGGAATATAAGGACGTGTGTCTTTGGGGGAACAATTAAGAAGGTAAATACATTTAAGTAATAAAAGGCGTAGAGGGAAAGCTCTGAATCTGCCGTGTGGATACGCATTCAAAAGCCGTGTCATTAGCTCAGTTTAGCTTAATCCTCCTTCATAATGACATGCTTTAAATTTTACACCTTAAGTTAATCCATCTTAAGTTCCCCGAGTGCCTCCTTACAGGCTTATTTTAATGCCTGGCTCACACCCTGCCTGACCTCTCCCGCAGCCCTCGCAGGGGCAAGCAACAGGGCAAAGGGCTCCAGCCCCAGGCTGAAATGGGACCGATGCCCCAGATCACCACGGGATGGGCCACCACCTACAAGGGAGATGCAGGATTTGAGCAGTCCCACCAGGGGGAGGAGGGATGCTTTAAGGAAACTCTTTAAGACAAGCCACCCTAAATACCAAACCCATCGTGTCTCATTAATAACCTTCACGTGACCTTCACAGAACCCAAACAGCCACATCGAAAACTGTGAAACCACAGGCACGCTGTACAGAGACAACCTGTTATAAGGAACTCATAGTTTATGAAGTCTAGTTAATCGCAAATCTCCATGTTGCAGACGGAAACCGCAACTCAACCGCCCATAACCAAAAAGAGCAATCTGCGCATCAGGGAATATTCACTCACAGGCGAAACTCAGCCCAACCCAAACCTGATACCATGTTTTACTGACTTTCTCATGGCTGCTATTCACACCCACAGCGCAAGGCATCTTCCCAAATGAGACAGGGAAGGGAAGAAAGGGAAAGCTGTGGTGGTGTTCTGAAGATTCATCAGTACTCAAGTGGCTTGCTGAGAATCCCAAGAAAAGCTGGGCAAAGGCATGCCCTGTCGCGGCTCCTCAGAGGAACAAACGTGCAGCTTAGTCCTTTGGCCTCCACAGCTCAGAAAAGACTCGGGAAAAGACCAAGCAACACCTGTAGCAAAAGTCTACTTGTATTTCCTGATTTTACATTTTTTTCCCCTATAAAAACTGTTTCAAATTTTATAATCAAGAGCCCTTCCTTTACTAGACTAAATTCTGAATCCATGTGAAGCCTGTCCATCATTTAAAATTATTTCAGGAAGATTTCAGAAAACACATTATACTGTAACAAAAATAAAACAAACAAACAAATGCAACCAACACAAGAAAACCTGCCAAAGGCCTGAAAGTCGAAACCAGTTTGGAAGCCTCCAAAACTGAGGTATGCTTTCCACCATGCCAGAAGGGGTCAGTTTGAACTTGGCAGAAGAGGAGTGAAACATCACCAGACACCTTCAGGGCAAGGCAGGCAAGCCGCGGGTAAATGGTGGGGGGGGGGGAAAGACCAGGGACATGGTATCACAGAGTCCCTTGTTCAGCTGCTCAAACCATCTCATGAGAAAAGCCCTTGGCCTGAATTATCTTACCTGCTTCAGGAGGGGTTCACTTCGCTGGAAAAAGTTTTGAGGTTCTTGGGGAAAGAAAAAAAAAACACACCCACCAAACATATTGTAACAGCAATTTACTCTTTCTTGGGGGAGTATTCTACATCAACAGGTCCATCATGAGAAACGGTGGGAACGGAACATGACCTAGGACAAAAGAGAACCTGCAAAGGGGCAATCACTGCGCTGCTTCATGTGCGGCGGCCTTGGGAAAAACACCGCGCATCGTTCTGCTCAACAGACCAGACCCAGACACCTGCTTCCCATCCCGAAGCCATTATAAATGCAAACAAAGTCAGCAAGTGCTGGAGCAGCATCATTAAGTTATTGCACTGATCAAAAAAATCCAAGCCAAAATACATGCAGAATTCAGGCAAAATTCAATCATGACTCTTCTTTCAGCACTTATTTCTTATTCAGCAATTTCTAATCTCTGCTCACTCTGCAAGCCACAGCAGAAAGAGACAAAAACATACTCCCTTCAACACTCTGCCTTCAGCTCTTAAAGCTTTAGAGCCATCTCCTTTAGGGAAGGAAAAATACCTGTTACCTGGCATCAATGGCAAATGCAGGCACCCAATCCTGTTGAAATTAACAGCAGTTTTGTCATCAGTTTCTACTGGGGAGAAATTTGGGTCGTGCCTGTTTTTCGTTTAACTTGTCAGTGAGCCAGCAGAAATAAATACCCCATCTCTGGCACCACCAGTGACCTCCTCCTCCTACTCGTAAGGCAGCAGATGCTCTCCCTAAGCACTAAGGCATAAAGAATTCAACTATTACCCTGCAGTTGGTTCAACTGCCACGGATAAATGTAGGCTGGGAATGAGAAGGTTTAGCCAGGAAAGTGTTAGCCTAGAGGCAGCGTAACAGCGACAGTCTCAGACGACCACTCTGCTGCCTACACAGGCGATGGTGGATCTCAGCCAGGTTACAACATCACAGCCCCTGGCTGCCTGCTCTGTTGTGCTGCTGGAAAATACTGTCCTTGTAACAGGCTCAAGAGAAAAAAAAAACCCGAAAACAACAAAACAAAACAAACCCACAATGAAACAAAACAAAAAGGAAGTGCCACTGCCTCAGCCCCCAGTGACAGTCTGGATTTTCAGCATACTACTACCTTGGCACTACCTTCTATTTTGAAAATAAGGAGGTTTTATGGCAAGATCCTCCTGCAGCAGCAGGGAATTGGCTTGAGGGTCTCGGAGATGCCTCCTGCTGCTGTGTTCTTGAAGGAATCTGACATGCAACAAGAGAAAGTTGCTCCCTGCAAGGAAGGATGGTATGTAAAAAAGGACAGATCTCCTGCTCTAAAAGTTGCTGAAAGAGAAGTATGTCAGTAATGATGTCCCTCCACCAATGCCGTCACAAGAACATGTAAACCCACCGTCACCACAGTAAACCACTGAACCCCACGGGCTTCTCTCCCAGTGACTGGGATGGTGCAGGCTAGGGAGCTGGGAGCACTGGCACTACAGCAGTGACCTTGGCAGAAGAAGTTGCCGAAACCAGGACAAAACAGGAATCACCAATGCTGAACAGTGATGGACCAGAAGGTCGTTTCACATTAAAACAGATCTACAGACATCGCTGGTATTTTGTGGGCTGTAGCCACCTGGGCATAAAACTTGGCAATTTTTACGCTGAACTTAAAGGAGTCAATTCTGAAAACCAGTCTTCTCCCAGGAAGTCCCGCTGGTGTTCCTAGAGAATACAATCCCAGGTAACCGATACAAAGAAATTTAGAGCTGCTTTAAAGTTTCAGCCAAGCGTTCTCCTGTTATACGCCTATCAACAAAGGAGCTGGCAACAGCTCGTGCACGATGATTGCCAAGGGAGAGTTTCAGCTCCCAATCAGGAACAGAAAACTTGAGCTAAAATCCAACTTAATAAGCACTCAGTTATGTAACCCTAAAATCCCAAGCACATCAATAGCAAAAAAACCCCAAGTATCTGCTGGAATTAACAGTTAATTATGCAGTTAGCAGAATGCTGATACCAAATACTCTCTTTTGGTTTGCATTTGCATTCCAAAAGAGACAAATCACAGCTTAAACGAGAAAACAGATAATTACGCCTTTACCAAAATGCTTTTTCAATACCACATTCAATAATAAGTGATGATAATGCACACATGACACTAAATATTCTTTTAAAGTTCATCAAGGAAAGGTATCACCACCTGGAAAAGGTGCCCATTAGGTATTGTTTTATGCCCCCATTATGCCGGGGTTCATTGTCGCCTGCAGTGGTTCCTCAGCAGAATTCCTGCTATATTCCCCACGCAGCAGCTCTCCTCTTGTCCCAACGTGCCTCAGAAATCAAGACTTTGCTCACGCTGTCATGCAAAGCCTGGTGTTTTCTGGAAGTCAACTGAGGCATGTCCTCCTCCCACACCAGTTTAGAGAAACTATTTCCTAATTTTTCTTTTAATCTGGGAGATTAACGTTTAACTCTATTGGGGAAGTAGGGAAAGGAAGCACTATGCGTGTGAAAGGCATTTGGAGATGCCACCAACCAGCTCATGGACTTGCAGAAAGATTAAAGCTGCATGATGTTCAAACAGACACTGGAAAGGAACAAACCTCTTCTCTGTCCTGGACCTTCCTGCCAAGGACCTCGAGGGAAGTGAAAAGCCACTCTCCCAAAAATGCCTGTGGATCTCCCAAAGTCATGGTGAGACAATACTAAGAGATCACAACTATGCCAAGTTAAATGTAGAATTATTGGCCAAGTCTTCATGCTAAAGTCATAAAAACTAGCAGTTATACCCTTTTAAACACATCACAGGCTGGAAACCTGCCAGAGCATCCACTGGGCCAGCAGATGATCAAGATGGAAAAGAAATATTTGAGAAAGATCAGGCCACAGCAGAAAAGTTAACGAAAATCTTTGCAGCAGTGCTCTCTGCAAAGCAGTGCAGGAAGGCTCTGCACCAGAGTCTCCCTTTTCAGCATGTGAGTGTGAGAACCAGTTTCAGATTGAAGTGCGAGTAGAAGAGGGTTTAGAAAGAAAAAAAAACAGTAAAATGAATCGTAATAAATCACCAAGACCAGATGGCATCCATCCATGAGCAGTGAAGTAACCTTAAATGCGGTGTTGCTGAACTACTAAGTGTGCTGTGCAGCTTATTGCTTGAGTTGCCCTTTATAAAAGGCGCGGAAGGTGACAAACGTGAATGGTTTCTCAAAATGGGGCTGGGAGCAAGGAACGAGCACCCAAGAGACCAGAGTCTAGTAAGTCTCATTTCTATATCTAGCAAAACGATTTAAAGAGTAGTATTAAGAGATAAATAACAGAAGAAAGTCAACACAGCTTTTACAAAGAGAGGTCACATCCCACCAATTTGTACGATGACAGCACAAAGATGCTCTGGTTGACAGCGGCAACGTCTGCACGATGGCAATGCTTTGCACATGCCAGGTCTAGCTGCATCCCACGGCCACATGGGGTGAGACCTAAGCAAATACCAACGCTCTCCCTCCTCCTCTGCCCTGCCCTGGTTTCCACACAAAGGAAACTGGGGCATGCATCTTGGGTACGGGCTGCAATAGCGTCTGTCGGCATGCCAGCGCGGGTAATTACTGGTCTAGGACCTCCTGCAACGGCGCCATGCATCAGGAGGTACGCGGGGATGCAATCACGGCAAAGTTGGATTGTAAAGCTATTAAAAAGATCTCCTGGAAGGTCTTAAAGAGAGCTTAGGGATAAGGAGGAGGGCTCTTCATGGGTTATTAGCAGCTTAAAAATAGGAGACCACGGGTAGTAATAAGGAGACCTCTCACAAGTAATGGGGGTTACCAGGGAAGACTCGCAGAGCTCTGCATGGGGCCTGCGCTGGAAACTGTACTGGTACATCGTCTGGAAAAAAAAAAAAAAAAAAATCAGACCTAGGGAGGTCACAGAGCTTGCTGACGACTCCAGATGACAAAATCAAGAGCTGCTTGTGAAAAACTGCTGAAAAATCTTGCAAAACTGTGTGGTTGGCTGACAAAATGGAAGGTGAAAATCACTAACTGCAAGACAATGCAGACAGTATCATCACCTTCCACCATACACACACAGTAACTGGCCTGAAATTAACACATGTCACACAATAAAGAGAACTAAGTGTAATCTGGGGCAGTTTTTTGGGGCTTCTGCCTTTTGAAGATGTTTGCTCAGCATTTACTAATGGTCAAAAAAAGCAAAGGGTGAGAGGAGTCGAGGAAATGACAGAAGTTGTAATTTTGGTACTGCATAAATCCATCATGTTCTGAATACAGCGTGCCAGTCTGGTCTCCTCCAAACTTAACACAACGGGCTAGCAAAAGCACCGAGGGAGGAGATGAGGATGGCCAGGGGTAGCAAACACCTGATATACAAGGGGAGATTAAATTGACTAGCTGATTCTTCAGCTCACAGAAAAAATGATGGGACTTGCCAGAGATCTCCAAGTGATAAATGGCATTCACAGGACGAGAAGGAATATATGCACTAGTAGTACAAACACCAGAATGAAGTGGCACTCCATTAAATTATCAGCTACCTGCTTTAGAAACATCTCCAACAAACAAATATGCATAATTAAATTGCAGAAGCGACTGCCACAGAACATTTTAGATGTCAAGATTATAAATGTATTCCAGAAGGCATTAACCAAACTCACAGGAGAAGGATACAGAAGGGTTATTAAGCACAATTGTCCAAATGCAACCTCCTGTTCAGCAAGTACCTAAATCACTGACTGCCGGAACGGGCGAATGAAGAAGTGTCATTTTACCCTTGTCCTGATCTTACGCCTTCTTTGCAACTGGCCAGTTTGAAGGATGAGAAACTGTGCTAGGTGGACCTTTCTTCTGACAGCTTTCTCATTCTTATGGGTCTCCTCAAAACCACCTGATCTCCTGTTTTCCTTTCCAGTGTCACAGTTTTAACTAAAACATCCCAGAAATTCACAAAGCGTTTAGATAAAGGCACTAAAAGTTCTGCAAAGAAGTTGAATCTATTGCTTTGCCCAACTCTTGACCTACTTATAAAGAAAAAAGCAAAATCAGACTTGGAAAAAGTGGCTGAAACATATTACATCTATTACGTACAGTAGGTCTTCAAAATTTCCTTCTGCTTCTGCACTATTTTGAGGTGGGTACATAAAATCTTTTCAGATACTTCTCTGGATGGAATCTGAGCTGAAATTTATACAAAAGTAAATCATAGTAACAATGCATATAAGAATTTTACTGATAAAGATAGCCACTTACTGCACTGAGTTCAGACTGTATGAAGGCAGTACTCCTCTTCAAAATAATATATGCAAGAAAAAAATCATGCAGGGAGGAATATCAAGGAGTGCTCACTGACCTTTTAACAAGATCAGCAATCACACACACAATTTATTGGCAAAGAATGAACATTGACAACTCTTATCAACAATCACTGCAGCAATACTAATTAAAAATGAGGGATTTAGAGACTGCCAGATGAAAGAGATTATAAAAATGTGTGTCAATTTAGACACCACAGGATAACAGATTGCAAAAGAAACCCAATCAGCACCATAGGGGTTAACAGCCATCATCCTGCAAAACATAAAAGGGGGAAAAGTAATCTTTTAACCAGTAAAAGAAGTTACTTATTGGCTTTATCACCATGCACAGACAATCCTCCCCACTGGAGGTATATAAGGTTAAAAAAAAAAAAAGAAAAAAATCTGCTGTTCTTAACTCTATTCAGCTCTTTCATGACGTCTCTCTTCCTGCTGTTACTATAGAAATCAGAATCGCAGGAAGCCAAGCCAGGCTTCAGCAGCAGTCGGGCACAGAGACAGCTGCACGCTTGCACTGCCTTATGCAACACCAGATCCTAACGGTCCCAGCTCCACCAGTGCATCCCAAGAGGATATTAGGGATGGAATGACAAGACAATTAACACGCTACTTACTAATAAAATACACTTAATTAATAAATGCAGATTTTGAAGAAAATCTTGGCTACTCAGCCAAGCTACATCTTCATTCTTAATTTAATTTTATTAATTTCCTCAAGGTTACGAAACCCTCTGCCCATTCACATCCCATGGCAACATCAGCACAGACACTCCACAGAATTCCCCACGTTCTGAACCTGGTTTCCTGCCTCTCTCCCCCTCATTTGCTCCATATCAACCTTCTCATCCAAATGAGATTTTCTCCTCTATTGCTAATATCAACCTCTCTCTGCTTTTGCATTTTGAAACTTCACACTTGGGGGAACTACCAAAGGCAATGCACAAAAGATCCTTCTAATACTTTATTGAAGATCCTTCCAATTCCATGTTTTTATTTTACTGAAAATTAAATCTTGCACTTTGAAGGAAGGATTTATATTAATTTGCAGCAACCCTTGTTAGTTTGTTAAACTACATTAAACGCGTAGTATTATTTGGTTGTTAAAAAATATCTGGAGTAGATCATTTTATCATGAAAATGCCTTCCATACTGCACCAGAAACTTGTAAAGTAGGCAGTAGTGTCACAATTGCCCAAAATGTCAATAATAAAAGGACAGCCACTTCATAGTTTGAAATCCATACACTTTAAGCTTCTCCACACCAGTCAAAAGCTGCTCTTAATGTTTTGTACATAATATTCAATAAACTGCAGCCTCTACTGAAACATTTTTATTGTCAGGACTGAGCTGCATAAGACGTAATACAATAATTTCAGAGATGGAAAAAAGACATTGCTGATCCAAATGCTTGTGAAAACTGTGCCCAGTTTTCAGATTCGGTTTTTCAAGTTCACTTTATTAATTCTCAGCACCTCGTGCAACGCCTGGTACTGTTTTCATCAGGAAAACCCTCAAAGTCCTTGACTAGGGTAAAAATCTCTGTATAAAATCTGGTTAACAGTCAGAAGATAGTACAACAGCCAGGAAATCCAGAACCTGCACACTTACCCACCTATGATTTACTCTTGATGCTGCAGATGACAAACCCAGAAAATAAAATTTAAAAAAAAACAAAACAAAGGAGCAAGAAAACACAGCACAGTAGTCATTTGGTGCCTTTGCAAAATCCTGTTGAAATATTGATGCTGTAGATTAACATACTCAACTGTCTCAACACGTCGTCTTCAGTGTGACTGAACTCTTCCAGTGTCCCAGATCATTGCCTCTGTACAGCTAGATAAGGCCGGAGTGGTAAATAAGATTATTTGGGTAAATTTCCTAAAAATAGTAAATTATTTTGGAATCTGAGCTGCTTCTTCAGAAGCCCCCAAGGATTTAGAGGTCTGCAGTAAAACCTAAAACCAAAAGAAAAATCAAGACCTGTGGGGAACTCCAGTGTCGGGCTGGCCCTCTGGTTTCTCGAGGCCAGCAGAACCCAATGTGTGCCAAAGATGACACACAGACTGATTTTCAATATTCACCAGCAATGCCACCAGCTGGGGTTTTTCCCTGTGGAGAGATGAAGAGCCACCATCCCTTTTCCCTAGGGGAAGGGGTGGATAAGCAGGATGGCTTGCCATGAGGGATGCACTTTCTGGCCTCCTGCTGGAAGGGGAATACGTGACGGGAGCACAAGCCATGGCCCCGAAGGCAGCCCCCATCCCACCACTGGTTTCCCATGCTGGGGGAGCGAGGATTCTCTCGGCTCCTGCCAGGTTTCTGTTGGCAGTGCTGCACCATATATGGGTTTTAGCCCTTCCTGAGCCTCTGAAAGGTTGCTAGCCCACACCCTGACTGAATGTATGGATGGAAGCAGATACCTGGGGAGTCATCACTGCTAGCCAGTGGGTCAGCAACTGCCTGAGCCCGTCACAGAAACACGAGCAGGAAGAAGTATCCTCTAGAATTTCTGCACCTGTCTTCTGCACTGCAAGCACAAATTCCTACTATTGAAAGAAGAAATCTGATGATGTGAACCCAAGACCTAAACTGTCCCAACGCATCTATTCAAAAATGAAAGGATGCAGCCAGAGAAAGTCGTTTTAGCTATTAGTTCAGTCATTAATTCATCCGGTAGAGGAGAGACCAAGGGAATTTGAAAATAACTTCCCTGCCTTCCAGGGCTACATCTCAAAAATCATGTTTTAGGCTGGTCCCTGCAGCAAATGGTTCATTTTGCATAGCTTCAGACATAAACCCTGAAAGTAAGCCAGTGTTAAAAAACATTGTGTTTTACTACATCCCTCCCTTTGTTCTTGCCCACTTTAAGCAGCACCACTCAGTTTCCTGCTTTCAATTGTGAATAGTTTTACCAATTTAATGCTCCGGACTTAAACTGTCCATGCATATGCCCGTCTCAGGTTGGATTAGATTAGAAAATTTCAGCTGAAGTCTTTGGTTAAGTCTTAAGAGAAATTTTCTCCCTCCCTCGAGGTAAATAAACAACAGCCATTTCTTTTCTGTGGAATTCTTGTTACTTTGCAGTAGGAACATGAAATGTCTCAGAGCTTAGGTCCTGAAACAGGGATAGTCTTTTGCTGTGTCTTAAGAAAATCTTCCCCATTAAGATCTCTGTTCTCCCAAATCCTTAGATCCATCCAAGGCAAGGCTTCCTCGCCTGCAACAAATGAAGCAAAAATCCAACAGCCTCTCCCTCCACAATCCTGTATCATCCCTACAACTCATCCAGCCTGATCAATACAAAAAGGAAGGAGTCGCACGGGAAAAATATTATGGGATAATATAACTTCAAGGTTTGGTTATGCATAAAGTCTTTAAAGGACATACCCAAAGGGCTCAAACTATGATTTCCCAGGCCACCTTAATTTTGGAATTTTTTAACTTCTTGGATTGAGCTTGTAGCCTTAAAAAACATGATCACAACATCTCGAGTGTCATTGTATATGCAACAGTCACCCTTTAAGTGTTTACCTGTGAGAGAATGATGTAGTGTCACATCTATGACAGTCTTTTAAAGATTTTCTGTGGATTAAAACTAAAGCTATATATAGAGAATATTAGTTTTGATAAAACTACTATGCTACAAAAGAAACGGATTAAAATGAAACGCACACTGTAATTTACACACACACAACATAAAATAAGCTGGTCTATTTTGCACTTCGTTTCAGGATGGTTTTAGGCATTTCGGTAACAGCCCGAGTGGCCATTTTCTTATCCCTCAATTCACGTCTTCACATTTACTTAAGGCCAATTAAACCACCGGAATATATGCATGATCCACAAAGGCAAACAGTACACTTAATTAGATACGTAACATGACCAAATGAAGGCGGACAAATATTTCCTAACAGGAAATCAAACCCTGCACTAGCAGGGAGGCATTCTGCACTGTATTTATACAATCAAAGGTACGTTTAACAGCTATTAACAGCAGAGATCCTCATTTGTTACCCGTCTTGTTTACAGGCCTTCGGAATAAGAAAGAAAACAAGATCATACATCACGGCCTTCCAGAAACCTTACGACTTCCTTTTATTCACAGTAGTTAAGAGTAAACGGAAAATTCATTTAACGTAAAACAAAGCCACATAATTCTGCTGATGCCAGCCTCTGCTTTCACTGGTTTTTAACTGTTCATTGAAGAAAACGTTGAATCCTCTGAGGCACCAAGTGCACACTGCTGGCAAGAGACACGAAATGATCTCTCCAGGCACAGCATGAAGAAATACCAAGAAAATCTTGGCCAGGTGATAAAAGGAACACAACTCTCTCAAGCCACAGAAGGAAAAGTCATTTTAAAGTATCTCCCTGTCATTCTGCATCAAATAACACAGGTCCTAAAGTGCCACGGGCAGTAAAACACTACCAACTGAACCTTAGGGAAGTCCGATAAACCCTGTGGCACAGAAACGAAGGCCTGTGTTTGCAATCACACATCACATTTCCAAGTTTACGGTACTCAAAGGTAAGACCAGGCTTCAGCAATTCCAGAGCAAAGCTTCAAACCAGTGTATTTTCACAAACAGGAATGTGCATGTTTTGTGCTTTTCTAAGGCTTTCTACACAGAGCTGTACTGGCTGACTCGGGTATCTCCAGTAATTCACCTCTGACCTTGTGTCAAAACTGGGAAAAGAGCTGCAGCTCCTGAACTTGGCACTGCAAGGTAATTTAGCTTGGGAAGGAGCTCTGGAGGCCTCACGCCCAGTGCCCTGCTCACAGCAAGGCTAATGTCAAAGCTGGAGCAGGCTGCTCAGGGCTTTACCCAGTCAAAGCCTGGACATCTTCAAAGATGAGACTTCAGGGTCTCTCTGAGCACCCGCTCCGCTATTTCACCATCTCATTAGGAAATGTCTTCTCCTGCTGCCCAGGAGGCAGTTCGTTGCAGTCGTGGCCTCTCATCCTTCCACTGGGCCCCTCCAAGAAAAGTCTGACTCCACCTTTCCTACCACAACTTGTCAAGAAGCTGAGGGCTGCCACTAAATCCCTATTGTGACCCAATATGGTCTCCTGCCAGCTGCAGGAGCCCAGCTCCCTCACTGTCCCAGCCAGCCCCCAACCACGCTGGCCAACCTCCACAGGGCTCTCCGCAGTTTCTCAATGATTTTCCTGTGCCGAGGAGTCCAAAACTCAGACTCTAAATGCAGCCTCAGAACTACTGCCCTGGGTGGAATCGTGAGCAACTTCCAACAAATGTCTCCCATGATTCCCATCATATGAAACATGAACAAAGTGAGAAAAACCCTCTTGTTCCAGTGATGTGCCCATTATGGCTCTGGAGCAAGCACTGAACTCCCACCCTTTGCCTCCAAGGATATTTCTTGCCTTGATCAGATACTTCAAAACCCCGGTCCCACATCTCAGCACAGCTTCTGGCAATTTATTTTTCTACTCTTTTGAAACACCTGCATTCTGATAGCTTTGGTAGCTCTGCCAAAAGTACATTGTTAAATATGTAGAAGACCAGATCACTATGTTACATACGCAACTTTTTGGATGTCTTTATTTTGCATTCCATGACACCGCAGTCCTCTTCCTGACTGGATCCTAAGCTTAACCTCAGTGTAATTCTGCAGCCACCCATATTCAAGGCTTGCAACATAAAACTCACAACTGATCCTGACTTCTGGAAGCTGCTTCTAGCTGCAGCGTCAAGAATGCCAGCAACGCGCACACAGTTTTATCTGCAAGCAGGATTGATTTCCCCTTCCAATACATTTTGACTCCCCAACTGACTTCCTTCAGCTGAGAGAAAGCAGCTTCTGCGCTTGAAATTTTAAGTCTACATTTCCCCAGGAGAACTAAACTCTTCAAAGTTCACATTTTCACTTAGCTTTCGTTACAGATACTTTTTCTGCGCTGATTCTCTAATGTCCAAGTCACAGTGGAGGTGCTTTCAACAAGGAAAATGGCTGACAGTACATTTTCGACCACATGTAGTGAATCAGCAGTTCCTCACAAAAAAAAACCCAAACCAAACGATCCTCCTTTGATATTGCACACTGCTTTGGGACCAGATCTCATATGCATTAATTATTTAGGAATTCCTAAATTAAAGGAAGACTATTAAGATGGATAGCAACAAACCATCTTCTGCAAGAAAAACCTTTGATTAGGTCTCATTTTTACCTCTAAGAAAAAAAACAATCCACAAACACCTTCTGTGATGAGCATAGGACGTGACCGCAGTCTGACTGCCTTTGTATTTCCTTAAACTTTGACTTTACTGTCTTGGAATAAACACTAGACAAATGGAACAGAAATTAAACTATACTCATCAAAAGCAAAGCACTAAAAACACAAACCTAAAATATGAAGGAACACACATACTCAGAAGGAATGGCTCCTTGGTTGATCCTTCTTTTTGTCTGAATGCTTCATAAAAGAAGTTATGTTTCATTACTGAAAAAACATTTTGGCTTCTTTCATGATTGCAAAGAAGGGTAATTAAGGCTGTCAAGAAAACATATTGAACAGCTGTATATTGTTAACAAAAGCATCATTATACGACTGCTCTGAAAAAACCTGGCAATTTAAACATTCACAATTCCTAGAAGTTAGATATTTTTCCAAGCTCCAGTAGATACCAAAAAATGTTTTTTTCTATAAATCTTGGTCGTGTATCAGTCATATTTCAAGCCAGCAGGATGGTCCTCATTTGAGAACACATTCACATACATAAGGAGAAGCGGATGGTGGTATTAAAACTTCGCCAATTGAAAACTGAGTCACTGAAAACAAATTTAAGCTACTTTTAAAGCTAGGATTAGCTGAAATTTTCTTAGGCTGCAAGTATGCTTGAAAACCAAATAAAGACATGGTAACCTTTCCAGCTTGCACTGAAAAGGGCCATTAAGGGATACTTACTCATCGAAGATCAGGTCTGGAGCAAAATAGAGGAACTGGCTGTTTGTATGTTTGTACGATCTCCAACTCAAGGCAAACGATGACAGACACATCCATGAATACTGAATTAAAGTAATTTGGTCCTCGAGAGGCAAGTTTCTAAATCCTAGAGATCAAACCAGAAAATTCCAGTGAACTATACTGTGCTCTACAAGGGTCGGCCAAACCAGTGCTGAATACATCACTCATTATTCTTCTATTATCAACAAACGAGCAACACTCCCACAAAGTATACTTCTGAAAACACAAAACTGTGATTTTTCATTCCAGTGACAAAACATGTTTTCTTCCTACGAGGCTATTATTCAAAATGAAATATTTTAAAATATCGTTCACAGACATATGAAACAAACATTACATAAATCAAAAACCCAACAATCTTCTCTCAGATGTTCATCTCACACCCCCCTGCGAGGGTTTTCAACACAGCCCACAGATCAAAGATGCCATTTGTCAGGCTAACAGTTCATTAAGCTAAAAGAAAGACAACAGAAAGTTCACCAAACGCCTCATGGTCCTACCTGGAAGTATCTTTGCCCACTTTACCACCTGAATCATCTGCTTGCCAGCCAGGCGGTTTAAGGTGGAGAGCAGGTACTCCGCTGTGTCTGGCTTCGAACTGTCGTATCCCGCATACACGATCTCCGGTTCAATGCTTTCAAGGATCTTAACAGGAGAGGGAGTAAGTGCTGGTGAGATAGCAGACATGTGGGGGACAAGTGCTGTGTTTACAGAGGGCTCGGTCACGGGCGCGATGTACGTCGTCCCTTCCTCAGGGCTCTGGGGTGGTGGCTGCTGCCGCTGCTGTGGCTGCTCCTCGTGAATCCCTTTCAATTTCCCCAACTTTTTGGACTTCCGGGCTGTGAAAATAAAGCAACACAAGACTCAAGTCAGTACATAAAGCTGGAGCAACCCTGGCTTTACAGAAAATGGAAGCAGAAGTAACATCTCAAAGTTCTCAAGGGAAATGGGAGCAGAAATCACCTAAGACTTCAAGAAATGCCTCAGGATCGTTATACTGGAAGAAGGACCAAAAGACGCATAAGCTCCTTTTCACTGTTTACTGTATGTTTTCAGAAGTGACAGAATGTCCAGTATCTGTCTCCATACAGACATGCATAAAACCATCCTAGTTACTGTGGTCGGTACTGATTAAAAATTTCAGAAGTTTGTTTCTTTTGTCGCTTAAATGAGTCACTCCCTCCCCAAGTCTGCAATTCATGTTCTCCATGGCATTTGGCAATCAAAAGGAATCTCCCTGGCAATGCCTAAAATTAGCAGACCTGGAGCCCCACTAAGCTTTTGAGTCCCAGTGCCCACCCTGGCCGTGTCTCAACTCGAAATGCAGTCAATCCATTCTGAACAGCTTAAGCTAGTCAAATCCCTTTGCTTCTGCTGCTTTGATACTTCTGTAAGAGCTTCGTCCTCTTCTCTTGAGTGGTTCTGAAATAACGCTAAAAATACCCAGCTAAGGAAAAAACACCGAGCCTTGGGTAACACCTTTCTCACTGCTATCAACATTTCGCTAATGATTTATCTTCCCTTTTTTTCCCCCCTTTTTTTCTTTAATGCTACTCTCCCTACTTTTCTTTACTAAGCATTCTTAGACAATAGCAATGTTAGTGTGCTTCCACCCTTTGCAGAAATGCCAGCCGTTGCTCTGTGGGTTGTCTTCTTTAAAATCAACAAATAATGAACTAAATTTAAATGTTTGCAGGTCTTTCAGAGTAACTTCTCTCAAATACAGTCTTTCTTATTTATTTGTACACAGATAAAAACTTTTGTCTGGACTTTTACCTCCCTATCTCTTCATTATTGCAACATCCCCTCTACTGGCATCAGTAACTGTAAGTCTATCTCACTCCTACTTAGAATCCTACTGCAAACACCCTTCTTAGTGCATGCCCTGTCCCAAGTCTCTCTTCTTGAGTTTTTTCCCCATCATCTATTCCTCTCCACACCTTTCCTTAAATATAGCGCCTCTTCTGCACTTTCAGGATCCTTTCTGGCCAACCTCCACCTCCTCCCTCCATTATCGAGATGTTCACTTCCACTCCAGCTCAGCACGCCATGTCACTGCCTCCTGGGAAGTTTTCAAAGCTTGCTCTATGTGCTTCTTCCTACTCCTCTTATTACGGTGCCGAAAACTCACCACCAAGATCCACAGGACTACTTCATTACTCTTCTACAAACTCCTTAAACCCCACGTTTTAAGAAAAACAGAGCCGCTGATGCCCTGAGCCCATTGCTGGCAACAGCAGCCATCAGTGTTTTACTGTTTCCTTGAACTTGGGGCTGCCAGCAGCCGCGACTGAGCTCGTAGCGCCTGCGAAGCAGGATATAGACGCCCAGGGTCCAGGACAATGCACACCCAACTGCAACAATAGCCTGTTGTTTTCAACACTTCCTTGCTGGGACAGCACCTTGAACTCTGAGGGGCTGGCTCATCCCAAGATCCAAACAAAAAGCTTGTTTGTTAGGGGGGACATTGCTATAGAAAACAGCAGGGTTACCACTCATACGCAACATCTTGAAGGTGGCCAAACAGCTGTTCCTTGACTATCATCTTCAGAACCTGAACACAATTCATTGCCACTGCAGCACGTACTGCACCGACCAGTATGTGCAAAATCTGAACATGTTTGTGTCGGTTCCGTCACACAATGAAAGAAGGATCATCCTGGCTGAATTCAGCACCAGAATCACTCAGGAGACCTACAGAGAACTTCAGAGATCTTTGTGTAACTTTCATCACTTTTCCTTCAGAGGGCTGGACACCGTTTCATTTACTCACCTACAGCACCTACACCCACTTTCAACAATTCCTGAAATTCTCTATGCCTGCAAACATCCAGACCAAGTGAGGTAGGTTGAATTTTTTAATAAAAGGATTAGATATGCAAATAAAAATGTGCTGGCCCTAATGAAATTTAGATTAAAATTCTGTTGTTCAACTATCCACATATACTTAGCAAAAACTTCCCAATTACCTGAGGCATCAGCACAGATTACATAGGAACACAGGAACCGCTCCCACTTGAGATTATAAGGAAGGGGTGAGACAAGTACCTGTCAGGAAAGGTTTCACTGCAGCTGATTCTGTCCCAAGAGACAGGACAGACGAAAGACCCTTATAAAAGTCCCTACCAACCATATTTCTTACTTTTCTATCAGAAAACTCTTAAAAAAGCTCATTCAAACAATGAAGCACAACTGAAGGATTTTTCATCCTCCTGTGCATCAATTCTTCAAGATGTAATTTCTGTTCCTAGGACCCAAAAAAGTTATTTCACAAAGCAGCAGCTGATCAGACATTTTGTTAAACAAGCTTTTTCCTCACTCTGCAAAATAAAATGGAGAGAGTTACAGGCAAATCAGACAACTTTGATAAATTTAATTCTGAAAAGTCAGTGAAAATGCTGCTGTTCCCCATCTGGTGCGGTTGCACCAAAATGACAACGTCCTGGTGAAATCACTGTGAGCATTAAATATAGTTTGCCTTTATCTTAGAAAGGCAAAGCTGAACTTACACATTTTTGAACAAAATAAATCCCAAAAGCAAAGCAAGGATGGCCAAATTCAGCAAAATACCTGATAAGCTAACAGAGCTATTGGGCACTGAAAAGAGAGTTTAAAAATAAGCCTGAAGGAGTGGATAGAGATTAGTGTTTGCCATTGCTTAGTTTGCCATTACAAGTTTTATCAGGCACTATTTTTTTCTGTTATCAAAAGAAGACTAAAAATAAAGAACTTTACATATTTTTCATGTTTGCAGAGGCAAAAAAAAAAAGCATTCTCGCCATAACTACACCAGAATAAGAAACGGATTGGCTTACCAACTCCATCAAGTATCTAGCAACACAGATAACTGATTACATATTTATTAAGACATCATTTTGTATGTTCTAGTCTCTAAGAGTTTTCATGAAAAGAAAAAAGAAATCACATTCTTCCATGTATAATACTGGCACAAAAACATGTTTTAGTTTCATTTTCTTCCCTTATAATGCCTTTAAAATGAAGCTGAGAAAAACATTCCTGCTTGACAGCCATGTTTACAGTGAAGAAAACTGTATTTTTCATTTGGCTCCAGGCCAGTACTGTAGCTCAACTGGTTGGGTAACTCCCACAGAAACCAACAACGAAAGATTAAATACAAACTCTGAGCAGTACGCACTCCACAAAGTCGGTCTTTTGAAGCTGTTTTTCATATTCGCTTGCTAACTGCAATACCAACTCTACAACCAACAAAGCCACCTCGGAGCTGGTGGGTGAACGCTGCTCAGCAGAACTGCCACGTGGGGATGTTCAAGAAATCACAGGCTCTCCATGCAGACCAGAGGATGGGGAACACATGGGCCACTCCATATGGCAAAAGCTGAAGTGTGGAGCCTGTTTTGGGTTAGGACAAGACCTTCATCCAAACGGCTGCACAGCCAGTGACTGCCTATTATCCCTAACTGCAGGACTTCTTGCCCCTCCTGTTCCACGTTGCTGCAGCCAGGATAGCGTATTATAATCCCGGAATTTTTAAATCATCTGAGATAAAGTAATAGTTGAAGAAAAACATACAATAGTGAAAGACACACTGCAGATATGCCTGAGGTTAACACCTTAAATATCTGACATGACTTTGGTGGAATAAGCATTTTAGAAGGTCTTGTAAGGTGCAAGAAGAACAATGAAAAAGCATCTGAAAAGTCACATAAAGTTGGACGTTAAAAAGCGATGTCCAACAGGCCTCCTCTGTAGCTCTTGCAAGAAATTACAGTATAACAGGAATAAATAAGCCCCAAGTCTGACCACAAATGGCAGTTCCTGTCCTCTGGAAGCGATAGGCAAAGTTTTTGTGCGATCTGTAGAACACTGAACAGGCTCCTGGTCATCTGCAGCTGGGAATGCTGCTCTGCATCAAATAACCGGACATTAACTGGATGTGACCCTATCGGAAACTATTTTATGAATTAATGTGAACATCAACTATAAATCTAGGGCATTCCTCATTTTTTTGATGTTAAGTTTGAGGTTTTAGGGTAGTTACAAGACAGGTAAGCTAGTATACGCTCTTTTTAAAAATACCACAGTAAATTTACACATACTATACAAGCTAATTCTAGAAAGAGCTAATCTACACTCCTTTGTCCCCAAGGAATACACATGAATTAAGTTATGGATGCCACACAGCCACACAACTATTTTTCACAGGCTCAAAATTAATAATTTTCATCACCATTATTGTTAAAGAAATGCAATCCTAAAATGCCAAAGAACAAAATGCCATCAATAGTAGATGAAAGAACCCATAAATATTATGATTTAACTCAGCTGTTTTATAACACAGTAGTATCTTGTTTGCAGAATTGTATCAGTGTTCAAATTTAGAAAATGAACAATCTAAAATGCTCTGCAAATTCATGCTGGCATCCAGTGCTCTGAAGCAAAATCGGAAGTTTAGAAAATTATCCATAGTTCTATGTAGAGAACTTGTAGAGAATTACAAGACTTGCAATGATAATCCCCTGGAACCAGATTTTTTTTTTGTAAGAGATGATATTCAGAGCCTGCTTGCTGCCTATCAAAAATGAATTATTCTTTGCATAGCTAAAGCATCATATAGAAGACTAAGAGCTTTATTTATCACACGTAAAGCTCTGCCGGAGCCAGGACCAAAGTGATCTGGACCCAACAGGTCTTTATTTCATCCATGTTGCAGAACATACTTGAACCAGTAAGTGATATCAACAGCAGATTATAAGAACATACGTTACCCCTGGTGTAAAGCGGAGAACATCAGTGGAAGGAAAGGCGAAACCAAAATGGACACAGAACACAGAAAGTGACGGAAGTTTAAGAAAAAAAAAAAAGGAGAAAAAAATGTAAAGGTGAAGAAGAGAAAGTGGTAAGTTGAGCAAATACATGTAAAAGACAACATGGGGAAAAAAAAAATCACGATATGCACTTCAAACAAGGTATAAATTGCAATAATCATCAAAATCCTCTTCCTCCCTGAAACCCACCATCTCTGACAACCTTTAACGGGGCGGCTCCGTACTCCATGCCAGCGTACGCCTGCTTTTCCAACACTTGAGCTCCTCCACCCAGGTCCCAACCTCACTGCTCGAGCTCTGCACCTGAGCTACCACCACCACCGCCTCCATCCCATCCTCAACAGCTCTCACCTTCCTCCCTTCAACCCTTGCTGCACCAGCATCACCAAGGGACCATGCTTCCAACCCTCCCCTGGAGGCAGCCGCAACAGCCTTGGGGTAAGCTCTCCTCTGAGCCCTCACTAAGCACACACACTGCTTCTGCCTTTGTACAGACAAATGTTCCATCAAAACACCACTTTTTCCTCCTCCAAATCTTTTCATCATGTTTGCCGAGTGCCTTTGCCTCGCTTACTTCAGTGAGCTGACATCTGTTCTCATTAGCTATTTTACTGCTACCGCAAATAGTGCTTCCCTTCCCCCAAATCTGTTGTATCTTGACATATATGAAAATTCTGAGCTATCTTGGTACAGACATTTTTTCACTTAAGTGTCTAGCACAATGGCTAGGAGATTTTGCTGAGAAATTTCTAGATAATAATACAGACATTTTACATATATATACACACACACACGCAAATGCACAGAATCAAGTGAAAATCAATAATGCAAACAAGACCTTAGAGTATTATCCCATTCGCTCTACAACCTGCCTTCAGGCATACACCCTTTATTCTTCAGAAATCGACCAGCTAAGGACCCTAAAGCTTCCATAAACCAAGGCCCCACTTTGGGAAGGAAACCAGAGCTTTTCAGGTAGAGCTGCGGCAGGTGAAGAACCTCTAACTGTGACACCGAGCGCTGTCCCGTGCATCAGAGGAAGGCTCAGGTACACATCTGGGAGACACACGACACAGTCACCAGTTTGACTGGACAGACCAAGGGGAGGAAGCAAACGACAAACGGCTACTGAAGCAAGGGACAGGCTGGGCAGGGAGTTAAAGGAAGAGCAAAAGATTACTTAAATTGGTCATGTAAGACACCACCAAAAGGACTCGGCTCTTGCACACCAGCTGTCTTTCAAGGGTGATTTCTGCAACAGCATTTGGGACATGCTGAAGAGACCAAGGAGTTTGTCTGAATGTACAAAGAAAGGAAGACTGCAGCTGGTGAGAAAGAAAATAAAGATCCCGCCCTCACGCAGCAAAATAAAATTTCAATTCTGTTTCTGACAGCTGTGACCCAGCAGAGACAGAATGTGATAGAAAACAGTATCACTTGCCATGAGCCTGAGGAATCTTGTACAGGTAGAATTTTTAATTTAATTAAAAAGCAATGAAAGTTTCCTGATTTTGTACCCCCCACCAGCAGAAGCAAGCTTTTATTGGAGAGTAAGCTCAAAGCCAATGAAATGGGAGGCATACGGGAAATAATGAGACAGTCTGGCATTGCCACCATCAGTCACAACTGCTTACTAATTAATACGTAACTCTTCAATCTGACAGGATTGGACAGCTTAAAGACAAGCAATAGACATACATGCAGCCTGATCTATCAGTATCTCAGATTTTATTTGCCTTCAGCCAGACCCTGCAAAGCTCCAGGCACACCCATAAATGCAATTCCTGCTCTTGGTTCACATTCACTGTACCAAAAAGGGAGGTACAGCACAGATGAAAGAGCACCTAAAGCACATTTTGATCTACAGAACTGTACAATATTTTCACTGTATTAATTTAAACGCATTTTGGTTCTTTATTCTAGTTGGATTTAAACTACTAATAAAAATGACTGTAACTAATTTCCTGCTTATTACTTTGCTTGCTTCTATGACAATCTCAGCAATGTTGGCATTTTGTTGTTTGGAACAGATTCTGCTATATAGTGCAGTGCCCACTGCTCCAGTACAGCATTGTAAAGCAGAGAAACAATACACGTGAAGCACTTTATCCCCGTGTTTTGACCAACTATACTTTGCCCACCCCAGTACTTCATTCATTTCTAACAAAGGGAACTCCGCAATATCCCCCCATCTTTCTCCAACATCTAACCACTCAGTTTTCCCCCAGCATCTCCTATATATACAGCATCATTTTCTCTGCAGTAAAGTTGAATTCTCTTCATCATTCCCCCCAGTGGCCATAGAGAACAACTTATAATTCCTGTCCCCTCTTTTACACCACTTTTTATATTGAAAGACTGGTACCATGTACTTCTTAATATCTTACTCTATAACAAAATAAATTTGACTTTCTTCAACTCTTCCTTATTTACTTTTTTTTTCTTTTTTTCACCTAAGCTTCTTACTATCCTTTTTCTCCCTTGGGCAGTCTCTAGTCTGTATTCACCTTCTTTTAGGCCCACGATATGAAATTTCAGGAAGGAAGACTCAGCTTAGACGCTAAGGAAACTTTTCTACATGTAAAGTCTGGGGAAACTGCAATAGATTACTAAGGGACGCAGCAGAGTCTTCCACACTGAAGATCTTCAAGAAGAGATGTGACATGAGCCCATCAGGAAGGGCAGAGGTATGGGCACAGGAACATAGGTGACAATTTCATGAGGTTGCCCATCCCCACCACCCCGACCAGCAGTGCTGAAGAGCAGACACAGCCATCAGGCCCACCCTGGCCAGCTCTGACAAGAACTGAATAATGCCTTGGTATCAAACAAGACTTGCTGACTTTTTTGCAACAATTTCACATCACCGACTCTAAATTTACCATCCAACCATCCGGCAGCCATGTCTCTCTCTTCATGGCAGTCTTTGAACAGCTGCTCTCGGTATTTCACTCTTGCACACCTCCTTTCTCAACGTCACCCTCTGCACTCTACTGAAAATGGCATCCTGTTGGCTTCAGACACAAGAACTGAAGATGCTTTTGAATTCCGATTCTGGCCACAGAGGACAATTCCCAAATCTGTAGACCCAGAACTGACCCTCACCAGGACCCCACTTCAGGTGCCCTCGCAGTGTGACAGCAAACCACTCACAGCTACTCTTGGAGAACGCTATTTGCAACTAGTTACGCACCCACTTAATGAGACATCTTATCATATTTTAACGAGAATTTCCTTCTGATTACAGCTACGGCTAGAGAAACTGAGCAGTGAAATACAAACACCCATAGGGAGGTGGCACTCGTGACGGTGCTCGCACACATCTCCTGAACAGACATGGTTCCTCTGCAGGATTCAGGACTGCGGATCCACAGCCACGGAGATCTGCTCGCACAGATAAAAGGAGCAGCCTTGCAAAGACGGCACAGAAGCCATCACGGTTACCTCTCAAAAAAAGCCCAGATCAAATTTTGTACATTTTGAGATCTGACACAACGATGAAGCTCAGGTCACCTACTTTGATGAGGGGGACAGTGATGTCCACAGCAACCAAGAAGGGAAGGAGCTGGGGAGGGTCTGGCTAAGAGACAGGAGGAATTAATCCCTTTTCCAGCCATGCCGAGCTTCAGGCTATGCATTCATGAAGGAATAACGGACAAAAGAAAGCTGAGTTCCAAAGTGCATTTTACAGGAATATTTAGGTTGTCAGGGAAAATGTCTAACACATTTGCTTGTTTCTCAGCAATTCTCCAAGTGATAATTAATTGAAAAAATAACAGTTTCATAGGGGTACTCCTCCCTGTGTGGGAACAACTTTTACCAAATGCCAATTAGTGGTTTCCTGTTAAAAATCAAATCAAGCTGTTTTTGATAAAGCTTTTTAATGAGAAATGGCTAAAGTATTAACATTTCCCCCACATATATTTCACATAAAATCCCAAACTGCCATAACAGAGTTCCACAGTTAACATTTTTGGTACATAAAACTCCCTCTTGTGCTTTTCATTAATTTCAAAAGAAATGTATTTACTAAATATTTAAATCATCCAATAAACAAAGCCTTAAAAAAAGCTTACAAAAGAAAATTATAATGTTGATGAAAGCCAATCTTAATCAGTCCTTTTCAGATGCTCCCAAAACTCATACTTTACTGATTATTTATTCATTCTTCAAATGCATGGCAAATTCAATGATTTTTGTGTTATCTGCTAAATGCATCAGTAGTTTTGCCTATTCATCAAATAGATTTAAAGACTAGCAGCAAAACACCAACAAGGAATGCAAAGAGTAGGTCACCTGCAGTTCCAGTGTTTGTCGCCTACAACTCTTAAGACACCTGCAACGATGAAACATCAGCAGCTTCAACTGCTAGCATTGGCAATAATTTGGTTGAAAAGAAAGTTCGGGAAACTCTGGCGAACAGATTTTGAAATTTTCCACTGTACCAGACTGAATGCTCTTGGCTATGATCACTGGTTTCTGCCTTGTGCCAAGCGACAACCTTCCTCCCAAGAAACCCTTTCCCATCCAACCTTCTGCAGGCGTTCCTTATCCAGCTCTTCTCTCCTGCTTTTTATTTGGGTTGATACCCAATGCTAAGCCTGTTCGTGATTTATGCACCCTTCATCCTGATCGTAACACTAAGCCATCTCAATTGTCCCCATATAGTCCTATAGATGTTTACTGCGGGCAAAATTTCCTCTTCATGTTTACACTGGAGACAGGTACTCAACAAGCTTTTCAGAGTTTTTTCAAAAGCGTCAATAAGCAAACTCTGCTGCAGCACCTCTCATCCCCTATCTTGAGTGCTCACGCTTCCACTCCATGCTGAAGAGCGTGCCATGCTTTAAATGCTTCATTTTCGCACTTGCACCATGCACTACTATTACTGGAACTCGGGTTAGTAAGTGCTGCACTTCCCTCTGTGGTCTTTCTGGTTACATCAAACACAACACATCCCCACTCATATTCTTCCCAAGTAAAAAAAAAAAAAAGGTGATCTACTTCATCTCCTCACCTGTATGATTTCCATATTTCCATATCCCCAGTTTTTATCAACTCAGATTTCTCTCCAACGACCTTATTTCTAACACATTCAGTGCTGCTGGTCTGTCCCTCATCTTCTAGAAAACATCTACCCTGCTTCCCGGAATGGCAACACTATCTGTGAAATACAAGCTGGCTGTTTATCTTCCGCAGTCGTCTCACCATATTTTTCATCATTCAGTTCATGACTAGTCATCAAAAAAAAAAAAAAAGAAGGAATATAACCATGTCAATCTCCTGTGTTAATAAATCACCCTGAACATCAGTGAAACTCCCTGTATGGCCTATTAACCACCTTCCAGGGAAAATGCAGCTCTGCAGTATAACCCGTATGAACGATCCGAACCACGAGACGGAGTATCTCTTTGCAACTGACAGCGCGGCACATTTCTGAATTCTCCTGAAGCTGAAGAGGTTGTGTATGAAATGACAGTAATGACCAAAATTGACACGTGCCTCTCTCTGAGGATGTCTAAATGACATGCCTGAATGGGCTCGCTCCACGTGCAGACCCAGAGCCACACACGAAGTTTCCTCAGCTTTCTTTCCAGTATGAAAACCGCATGGTTCTGAAGGCAGGAGAGCTGCCTCACATCAGTATCTCCTCTGCTCCCTACTGACAAACCCCCTTACTCTCCATCCGGGGCGGACTGGCCTCGTGAGCTCAGGTTTTACAGTTTTCCTCCTCTTGCATCTTCTGCAGGGATATTGGGCAGGGAAGAAGACTAACTAAAACGTTACAGTGTACGGAGAGCAAAGAACCCCAGACACACACAGATCATCGCTACTAACTTGCAGAAAGATGTGTGGTACTGGGTGATCAGAAATGCTCCAAGTGGTGGCATCACCCTGCGTTCCTCCTGGTTAAACACCACCTTCGTGCCTGTTGTGTGTTTCTAAGGCTTAAACGTGCTCAGCTTCTCCTTCATAACCTGCAGGGGCCTGTTCTTTCTACTAACATCTAACTCCAAAGTCCGCTTTTTGAGCCAGGTATCCTTGCCACTTCTCACACTTCTTTTAGCAAAACACAGGTACCAGAAATAGAAAGGCACACACTTGGGAACTGGTGGAAAAAAAGAAGGAAACAATTAAAAAAAAAAATACAAGTCAGTAAGGTAATTCTGAAGCAAAGTATATATGTGAGGACAAGGGGAAAGAACAACAGTTTCACGTGCTAAGGCACAATCTGTAATTGAATAAATTTCCTTGTGACATTCCTAGAGTAAACCACAGCTCTAGAGTCAATTTAAAACCTGTGAAATAGCAGACAATCAAAAAAGCAACACAAAGTCAGAAGAAAGAGCACATGCCTTGCATAGGCTTAGCTTCATCGCTTCTTCAAAACATACTGTCACAGAGGACAGATAGAGAACAGCTCATTCAGTGAAAATCAGTGATATCAAAAATCTAAGAAGTCCTTTTCTACACAAAAATAATTTTCACTTTTTTTTTTTTCCACACAGATTATCCAGCTTGACTACATTTACCTAATATTAATCACAGCCTGGAAGAGACCCGGGACAGCTGCCTGACCCATCCTCTTGCTCAGACCACAACCAACTGTACCCTCATCACTTCTGAGCAATGTTTGCTTTATCTGATCTTTAAGACACCCAGGGACAGGCTCCGCATCTTCCCAGACTATCTATTCGAGTGCTTCCCCGGCCTTACATTAACAGATACTTTTCCATTTCCTCACTTGCACCTTCCTTGCTGCTCATTAGTTCTTGGCCCGCTTTCAGACATGGAAAGCAGATCATCTCCTTTTTCTCTTTATCAACGCTCGCTACTAAAGCAACACTTCTGGTCCCTCTCTTCAACTTTCCTTCCAGCCTTTTTCTGGACTAAACAATACCAAGAAATTCAATCTGTCCCTACCCATCAAGTGTTCAAGACTGCTGATCACCCTTGTTGCTCTACTCCAGGCTCCTCAAAATTGGTCCACAACACCCAGGGAGGCAATAAACAAGGGTTTTAACAAAAACCACATTCTACTTTGGCCAAGGTTGGGTCAGACATGGCAAGTAAAATCTACACGTCCTCTTACTCGGGTGGAAACTCTCTGAAGCAATGGTTCAGCAGAAGCTAAAAGGACAAGTTCCTCCTGCTCCTACAGCTTCTCGCAGCAATGGGGAAGTGAGTAATGGAAACTCCCCACCGCAGACCACAGGGGGAGGTTTCAGAAGGGCTCTGGAAAGAGGAACGGGAGACACAGGCATGCTTTCGTAGAAGAGACTTTTATTGTGCGGAACAGTAAAAAGGATATGGACCCAGTGCACTCTGGAAGGAAGCATGATAATTTGGTGATTCAGGGAAAAACAAAACATCACCAAGAGTTGTGTATAATGAATTCTGGAAAGGCTGAAGCACTCTGTTCTGCTCCAGCATGAGACAAAGCAACGAACAGAAGCACTACAGGCTTGCTTGCTTTTATGCATCGTTATGAGCAAGAAAGAGAAACAGCAATTCATCTCAGGATCCTCAGGAAAACAGGTTGTTAAATGTAAATGCCCCATAAGACAGAGAAGTGGTGTAGCAGGGCATTGGGGAAAAAAGGGGGACACCCCAGGACCAAGGCTGACAGGAGGCCACAAGTGTCACCTACCCTGGGAGCATCCTGGAGGTGAAAGCTGGAGCCCTGACAATAGACAGAAGGTCTTGTGTTTTTAACTAAAGCAAGACACCAAGTATAGAATATGAACAGCTCAGGGAAGAACAAGCTCTGGCGCTGTATACCACTAAAATTGGACAAAACCCTACAGAGCCTGCATGACAGAGCTGCCAGGGGACACGAGGCAGGATGGGACACGTACTCCCAGCAGGAGCCCAGAAAAGTTGCAGCTCCTCTGTGAAGCTGGTAAGCAAGGGTGTTACACCGTGAATGGTACGATGGAGCATCCGGCAGATAAAACAGGGAAGTCTGGAGTTCAGCAGACCCCTGCCAAAAGCCTGAAAGGCTGTTCCTGCAGGAAAGACAAACGGTGCTGGCAGCTGGGCACTCGTCAGAAGGCAGAGCTGAAACCAGCACAAACTTAAAAAAAACAAAGGAAGACTGAGAAGATGAACCTGATCAGAGTTTGATCAAGAATTACTGCATGCCAGCTGTGTGCTGTCGGACTACTGCAGTGCGTCTTCTTCAGCTGCCATCACACATGAAACAAAACCATCAGCAAAATGCAAAGTACAAGGACACACTTTCAATGCCGTTTTTTAATTGATGCCTGAGAGATTACTCTGACATTACCAGCCCTTTTGAAAATTCTGCATTTTTAACATTAAATAGTTCCTTAATAGTTATGGCAAGTGACTGTTCTGATAGTTACCTACACTATTTTTAAGGATGGTTCACTTGAAAAGTCAGAGGGTCACGTCAAGAGCAGCATCTTGTAACATGGAAGAAGACGGACACAGAAGTAGGAAAAGTAAATTGCTGAACAAATTGGTTCCTACAAGGTCCTAGACAGCAGGACTGATTGTTGTTGTTGTTAATATATATCCACAAGGCGTGGGGTGGTGGCACAGCAGCAGCAGCGCCTTAAACACAACGGGTCCTTACTCAGGCAGAAGGATGTTCTCTGCTGCAGAGTCACCAGCATGAATTCCCCTGCTGAGCCCATGAGACAATCTGGGAGACCTAATAAAATCACAGCACAAGGTCGCATGGTTACAGGCTACGTCTTGAGGTTACACGACTCACTCAGGATCAACACGCTGTACATGCAAATAAAAGTAGGCAAAGCAGTGCTTCGCTTCTCTGCTAACAGAAAGCCCAGGTTTTAACACAATCACAGAACTTGATGGATTTCTATCTAACACAAATGTTTTCTGAAATAGTCACACCTAGGAAATTCTAAGAATGTTCTTTGAAGCAGTACTAATGATAGCTTAGACACTGATAGGTACCACAACTAAGCTGTCCAGCTAAAGTGCGAGTAAAATGGACAACATGAGGTTTTGCTTCACAAAACCCACAAATAACTGTTAATACATTGCTGTATATTGGTAAGTGTCTCAGTTTTTGTTCAAGTTTAAAAAAATAATTACTAGATTCCCACAGAAGAAAATGCTACATAATAAATGCAAATAAAGATGCAGCTAAAGTTAATGGGCATTTCAAAATACTTGGCAGTTAAGTTTAAATGAAAAATAAAAGTTTAGCATACATGTAAACAAAAGTGCTGTCATTTCCAACACACAGGGTTCTTTTCCTTTCAAATTTATGAAATCTTGTTAGTAGAAAGACAGTAGAAATTCTTAAAGAAAACCAAGAGTATACATTTTTGCTGTATTCAAGTCTTTCTTGGTTTTCAGATTTCTAATAATTGTGGGTTTTTTAATCTTCCTTTTCTCCCTATTGTTTTCTTTTTCTCAAAAAGATAGGCACAACGATAATATAAACCGCGTAAGCCGCAGTAACTAAAAATAATACCGCAGTTTTAAATCCCTACTAGTACGAGTTATTAAACAGAAAATGGAAAGCTGGGCAAAAAGGTGAAGTACTGTATCTTATTACTGATTCTCATTTAATCTCATTTTCAGATTATTGAGCTATTTTAATGCGTAAAAAAATAAGGATATCCGCAAGTGAAGACCTCAAATCACACAGAGCATCTTGTGCATGAAGTGTCTTACATATGTAAATATATGCAAACCCAAGGCTCCGATTTCACAGGCAGCCTCTGCAGACAGAGCGATGAACTATGTAATTTGCAAGGTGAAATTTATTTTATTTCCCTTTAATATCTGAAGGGTATTTCAGCAACCTGCTTCTCACTGCTGGGGAGAGCAGTATCAGGAAGTCTCAGCAGCGTTTAACACGGGAGCCAAGGCAGGGAAGGATTGCAGCCCTACACCGTACAGACCTCTCGACGCTCTTCTGTCCCCTAAGCACGTATGGCACATCACATGGCAGAAGAGAGATCTCTGATCACGCAGCAGAAGAGGGAGAAATGCACCCAGCTGCCTTGCTGGGCAGAGCTGGTATTGGCATCAGAAACCACGCTGAGCACCAGTGGGTGGGGGCTGTCTCACCGTGACCCCCCCAGTGCTGCCATGGGGACAGACACGACTAACTAACAGCAGCATTAGGTGGGAGTCAAATGGAAATGTCTCGTGTGGAAGTGAGAGACTCGACAAATCTGATCACAGCGTATGCTGGAAGAAACTTCACAATTCATGAAGTCATTCTGGTCCGTAACTAACTGGAAATTAACTAGAGAATCTTGAAAAGAGCATAAACCAAAAACGGGCCAGCATACCTTCATAGTGCAGTTGCTCACTCTGAATCTCTTCCAATAATTAAGTCTAGCATATGGAACCAGAGTTGGAAAAAAAAAAAAGAAACCAACCCAAAACAACTAACAAACTATGATTTCCGAAAAAGTTTTGGAGTCCTCCTTGCTGAAGGGATATGCCTGCAGTGCGCACACACCACTCTGTAGAAATGAGGAGGATGAATTAACGTGATATTTGGCAACTTCAGCTTTGCCGAAATTACAGGTTGCAGACGCTTCTTATGAAATCAGAACAAAAATTGAGAAAAGAACATAATTAGGTAAATTATTTGCTGACTTGAATTTTCTAAAGATTATTAGAGATGTAAGAGCTTGGAAAAATGCTCCAATTTTTCAGCAAACAAAAGGAGGTGGTAAACAATAAAACTGCCAAATTAATTGAGTTCAGCATTCATGAAAAGGTGTATTTTGTATCACTGAATTACACATATTTTTTAAAAGGTGCTTAAAGCATGGCATGCTGACACACTTCAAAATATTATTTTTTTACAAAAAAAAACGTTAGCACGCTGGGAAGTAGAAGATATGTGATCAAAACAAACCTGTAACACTTTGACACAGTAAACAAAAGACAGAACATTTTAAAAATACTGAGAAAGAATATAACCAAAAGAAATTAAAAAAAAAAAATACAAAGAAAAAAGATCAGAGATTGTACAAAAATGTGCTGCAGGAAACATGGAAAATCTTTCTGATTTCCAGTTTTCCACTACAGAGATTAATATCTCCAATAACAGTAGGAGGGTGATCACAAACTTTCAAATTACTGAATGTCTTCTCTTCACAGACCCCCTCCAGCAGTAACCGGGAGGAGCTGGGTGGCAGCCTGGGGTCTGTCACTCCCATCTGCAGACAGGGAGGGTGGCAAAAGAGACAAGTTCTTTTCCAGCTCATGGGAGACAGGACCTTCTTCCCAAAGGCAACATTTCTTCTCGATCAACTGGAGAGTTTGGGTTTCTTTTTTAATGAGAGGATAAAACATTATAATTATGTACAAGTGGAAAAGAAACATCAAAGGCTTCTCAACTTGCACACACAGAGTTATGCTTATGACCTTTTTGGATATCACTTACTCCATTTCTCACGAACCAAACACACAGGCATCTCGGATGCTGTTTGGTTTTGAGTTTACCTTTGCTTCCATTTGGAGGGTGAGAGCTTCAATTAGCTCTCCCGCGCAAAGAGCACAGCACCACGCGGCGTGACTCAGCGCTGGAGAGTACCATGCTGCAAACAGGAGTTAAACTCAACCCCATTTATACATTCATTTTCCTCCAGCTCTCTACTGATCGCAATGCCTAACAAAATACTTGCCTATTTTGCCTCTAAGTCCGAACTGGAAACTGGTAAAAGTCCATTTTTTGTTGGAGTAACGTATATTCTTGGCAAAACTAGGCTGACCCGATGAAACTATAAATTACAAGGTATCTTCTTAATAATATGAACATACTCAGTCCATTCAACCTAATTGTGAAAAAAATCTAATTAATACCAAACCTTGGAAATTGATATAAAGGTAAAATTGCTGTTTTCAAACACGCCTCCAGCCTGGCCCTTCTCTCCTGGACCATGCACAAGGCACCGTATTGCACTGACATCCAGAGCGGATCGCCTACTATCTCCTTCATGGCAATGATGGAAGAACCTTTTCATGTCATTTGAACTCCTTTATGTGGCATAAAGGGACAAAACAGGAATGAGAATTTCACCTTAGTTTCTCTACGTGAAGAAAGCCACCAAAACAGCTAAACCACAAAGCTCAACCACACGCCAGCCGTACACTGCAGAGGCAGATCTGGCCTTCTAGGTCATTACATTCAGATCGCCAATCATAACTTCCAGCAGACTACCAAGCTCCAGCACAAGGGAAGATTCTTTTTTCAATGAATTCCTCACTTACAGCATTCTGCCCAATTAAAAAAAAAAAAAAA